>VZSF01009513.1:1620003-1638884 GCA_013398295.1 Chionis minor | reverse complement strand
CTTTTTTTTTTTTTTTTTTTTTGCGTGCGTGTCTTTCAGTCTTAATGGCCAGATACAACGTTAACATTGTATCATGACGTTGGCACAGAACCGAAACAATTATATATTTATACTTTACCTATGGAGGAGACGTGTGGCAGCACTTGTAAGATCAGCTGCCGGCGGAACTAGACTGAGTTTATAAAGTAGGCACGGAGATACAATAACAAAGAGGCTGCCTAAAAATAGATCTGCTTAGCAAGAAGGTTAGGCTGTGCGATTGTATTGTGGCACCTTAAAAGTGACTGTGTTTAAAGTTAAGAAACTGAGGACACGTCCCTTTCTGTAATATATGGGTGGATTATTTTATTGTTACTGAATCGGGTACATGATGTATAGAATTCCTATGGATTTGGGTGCAGTGACACACAGCTAAAAAGACCCATCAATGGAATATGCCCCATTTCTGATGTTCATTAGATGGAGTGTTGCTGTGCTGGCAGAACAGGTGCTGGAAGCACCTTTGTTAAGCAGTTAACCTTATAGCAGGAAGGAAATAATTCGTGTTACTCCATCCCTCTACCTCGTACTGAATAGTTTTGCTGAGAAAGTGTTAGTCGGTATCAATAGCAACCAGCATTGTCGCCAACTCCTCTCCTGCAGACAGGTACTAAGAGAACTACAGAAGAAAAAACCCTGGTAGATTTCAGGGACCAAAATCAGTAAAACAGTACATAGAAAAAGGGAGATGTGTTAGCAGGTCAGAAAATCAAAATGCCTGTGGTCTTCGTATCGGTTGTAATCAACCCCTAATCCTTTCGTATTCTGGAAAACATTTTATTTGTATGTGCTGTTCTCCACATAAGTTATCTGATTCTTTGTAGCAGGATGTATTTTATCAGATGTGATTTATTCATGCACACAGTCTAAAAAAAAAAAAGGAATCTTGAATAGAAGTAGTGAATCTTGAGTGGAATGGTAGGAATGTAACCTTTTCCAGCAATTTGGAAACATAAAATTAATCACTGAAGTTCTTCAGACCCATTTAAGTTTCAGAAGCATACTTTTCTTCTTTTTTTTTTTTTTTTTTCCCCTGCAAAGGGGACAAAAAATGGTTTAAATTGTACCTTTGACTGATAAAAGGTTGATTTTTTTTTTTTTTAATGCATTCCACAAGGAGGAGGTTATGATGACTATGGAATGTGCTTAAATTACTGTTGTTTTAAAAGTCTGTGAAAGTAAACATATTTGCTAACTCATGGTGACAAAAATGCATACAAAACTCATTGTGAAAACATCAACAGAAATGCCCTGTAGGAATGTATCAGCAGGTGGATGAGCAGGTAAGCTGATGTAGAATTGTAGCATTACTGTAATCTTTTTAAAAGTGGTTGTAAGCTATAGTGTCCAATATGTATTTCAAAAAGTACATACTGTATTCCGGAGTAGCTTAAGTGAACTTTTAACGTATTTTCAGAGCAAACTCAGAAATTTTTACTGAGCAAGAAAAGGACGGGCTAGCAGCGACGCAAACCTCTGAATCACACTTAGCCTATGTAATGACACTTAGATAGGGTCAAAGCAGGAGTAATTGTTTACATGAGAAAAAGTGATTGGGAGTGAAAAAACTGATCTCATTGCACTTTATTAAAATCACTTGTCATGTTCCTTCCTGTGCCATGTGCCATCAGATGGGAACAGGTCATGATTTTTCAGTCAAGGAGACTTTACTCTCCTAAGCAGGCCTATGGGTGATTGATCAGTTGTCACTACGTTTTAGGTAAAGACTACTTAAAGGAGCAAATGTTGTCAAGATTCATCCTCGAATTAGCAGCACCATTAATGCGGATGTAAATCAAAACCAAAGGATGCAGAAGTTACCTGGCATGAGGAGATGAGTGTGGGAAGCATTTCCACAATGATAACCATACTGCAAAAAAATTGCATAAAACTTTTAACGTGAAGACCTTTTTACTACTGCCACCTGGGTTTCAGTTTTAAAATGGTCATGTTGGAAGTAGAAAATATACTTTTGTTTGAGGAAAAAAGTTTCTATAAAGAAGGGTTTCTTCCATTTTTTAATGACAGTATTTTCTTCCATCTGCAGAGCTAGAGTGCGGTGATCTAATTGGTCTTTGTAGGCACTGTACAATAGATAATATTGAGGAATACTGCAGTTCAATAGAGAATTTGTTGCATATTGTACATATATAGATGATGTAAGTGTCTGAATAGGAAAAAAAAAAGGTGGCTGTTGCAAATACTGGTGCAGGAGTAGAGCTACATCAACTTGAGAGACCCTGCATAAGCAGAATTATTTTCATAAACACATTTTAAATGCTTATAGCTAAGGCAACATACTGTACCATCAGATTATCAGAAAGCTCAAGGAATGTTTCTGAACTCAAGGGCATACTGATCATTGCTCCCCTGCTTATTAACATACATATACCTTCCTGTTTGTGCTCTCATTTGTACTATGGAAAATAACCTTTGACAGCTCATTTTCCTCTGCATTTGTAGCCAATGAGAAGAATTAACAGCAAGTAAGAGCTAATTCTACTGATGTTAGGAACAAGGCACTGCCTTCTGTATACAAAGCTAATTATCTCAAAATGTCTTTTCATTTTTTTTAAGATAATGATTTTGATCTTTCTTGCCCTTTGTCCTTCTGAAGAAAACCTTGGGCGTTAGGGGCTCTGATGTTTTTCGTTGCAGGTCAACCATCCTGGCTGCATTGAAAGAATTCTCTGCTATTGCATTTTGTCCTTTAAACCTTTTTATCTTTGGGTATCTCCTTTTCTATTAATAGCTTACATCGGTAACACTAATATCTGGTTGCTTAGACTTTTTAATAGCAAGAGCAGCAAAGGTGAAACTGCCAAGATTATTCTTGGGTCAGTGCTTTCTGGAAGGCTTCAGGAACCCCATGGAAACCAGTTTGAAACTTTTTACGTGCCCTCTATTGCTGCTTGGGAAAACTTGGAGCAGTGGCAAAACAGTAAAATGTACTGCATGTTTTCAATTTACAAGCTCTCTTCCCAAGTGCAGTGATGAGAAAGGACAACATTTCATAAAGAAACTTGAAGTCTCCAGAAATCATTGCCTTATTGTTTTTATCCATCAGGCAAAGATCGCTATAGTCCCAAGGCTAGTTAGATGACAGATAATTCAGCCTTTGTACTGCCTTCTCTCATTCCATCTGAATTTATTTATATAATTCTTCTTGTACATTTTTCCCGTCTCTTTTTTTTTTCTTTTTCAAGTAAATTGTAATACAGTTCAGATATTCTAGCTAAGTATTATAAACTATATAAAATCTGTAAACAAGCTGCATATATATTGAGGTTCAGCTAGTAATTCTGGGATATTCAGTCTGATGCTCTAAAGAAGCATGTACTATGATGGGTATAGGCTCCCCAACTTCTGAAAATCAGTGTCTTTCACAGGCATCAACGTATGATGTTTGCAGTCTCCCCTTTTCCTCACTAACTCCTGCCCCTTGCTGTTTGGAATATACAACTTGATTGTATATCTCCGTGACCTCTTTCAGTTACAATTCTAGGTGAAGCCACTGTCCAAATGTCTCATTGTGGCCAAGCAGAATGACAGGCACCCAGATTTGGTTGCTTTTGCTAACGTAGGCCCAATCTTTACCTTTGCTTTGAGCTAGTGGAAAAAATGATTGAAGCACTAACAGCCTGTATGGATATGTCCTTGTTTCATGCTTTTCCACAAATGAATAATGTAAATTAAGAGAAAATTCAAATATTTGATTTAAAAAACTATATCAGCTGAGGTAATTTCTGTACCAACGTCTGTGATACCAGTGTCCATAAACACATACTGAGTTATCTTGTTGCACACGAAGGCACATAAAGTGGTGGAAGCATTCAAACCCAGGAAATGAATTATGTACAAAGTGGGAGGTACTATCTACCATATGTCTTCTTTGACTTCTTCATGCACACGATAGAAGACTGAAGAGTGTCCTGTTCTCTTCCAAGCCTCACCTGCATTACAAAACAACAGTACATGTAACAGAACTTAGTTCTTAGAGGAAAAAGTCTACCTTAATGGTCAGTCCTGTAAAGTTTTGGTTTGCCTTTTTTAAGCATGAGCAGCAAACATTCTTATGCTCATTCAGACACTTCAGGAGTGGTTATCCTGGCAAGTTCTAATCTATATCATACATCTACCTACAAGGTTTAGCGCAATTTAATACCATGAATATCCTTGCTTGGGGTAAAAACTCATGTGTAATAGTTTGCAGGTTGAGTTGCCTCTGGACCTTCAGGGAGTGAGGTTTACCAGATTAGAGCTGTGGTTCCTACGAGCAAAGCAAAGGCATTCACACCAGATACTCCCTAGGATTAGCTACTCTGCAGTTTTATGTGATAAAAACCATTTTTTTGTTAGTGCAGGCTCTTATACCATGCATATCATCAGAGTACTTTCCAATAGCACAGCAAACCACATAACTAGTGTATGTAACATGGGTTTTGGTTTTTTTTTTTTCATTTTTGCTGCAGGGAAGTGGTAGTGAAATTTTTGGTGTTTGCTTTTAGAAACTGGGGTTTAGGGAGGGTTGTTTTTTTCTTTTTTTTGCGTGTGTTTTATTTCTGTTTCATTGTCACTGGTGCCAATGTTTTTCAATAGCAGCTTTAGGAGAGAAGTGTCTGCAATGAAAAATTCTGATGACATGTTCATGTTCCTACATTTTCTGCTAGCAAAAGGGAATTAAAGAGGTGGGCTTTCCATGTGGAATGGAAAGTGGTATTGTTACTGCTCTCAGCCTGTGGATCTGTTGGTTTATCAAACTAGAAAGAGAGTAGAAAGAATTTGTTTCTGTGTTTTGGATACTACTTATATTTAAGTACTGCCTCTGAAATTGTGACTATGTCAATAAATTGTGTCTGTGCCTTCTTTAAAGTTCTGCTTCTTGCTTTGTTTCAGTTTTGATAAGGAAGAAAGTGAAAGTCTTGGTTTCATTGTATTAAAAAAAAATGTGATCCTACTAGCAATGAAAAGGAAACAGTCCTGTGAATAGTAGATTTTCAGCAGATGTATGTTTGAAAGCTATTGTATAATACTAAGGAGTAGATTTTGAGGTGTTGCTGGGAATATATAATACAAGAACTTGATCGTGAAATCAGAGAACTAACATCTTTTGTCGCTATGAAAGAAATAGTAGTCACCTTTTTAAGTTTAAGTGAGACCTTGGTAGAAAAGTAAACACTCTTTTTCTATTCCGTTTTTGAGATAAAATACCAAGGATTCATAACCAAACTGGTTTTTGCTGATAACTCGAGGTCAAAAATATTGATGCATGCAGAAAATGGTTGTCAGAGGTAACAGTCCATTATGTCATTAAACTTCAGTGCCTTGACGTTCACTATGAATGGTACAGTATTATTTTTCATAGAAGTGTGAATGAATAATAATTGCGAATAACCGATCATGCACTTCAAGAAAAGCAGAGTATGTTGTTTTAAGTTATAGGGGTAAAAGATTTCAGACCAGCTGAATAGCAGGTTTAATTCACTGCTTTTTGAAGCTGAACTTCTTTAGAGTTCAGTGAGCAGACTCAGCATTCGGTTACTGTGATCATGGGTAGGAGGGAAAGGTTTAAATAGATTGAGAGAAGAGGAGTTGAATAAACCACCTGAATATAGGGACCTAGAATATCTAGTGAAGTTACTCTTCTTGTATAGCCATGAGGCAAATCTTTGACAGTAGGAATTAATTTCATATTGACAGATATCTGAGCTAGCACCTTGAATGATGAGCAGCAGGGTGGGTGGGGTTTTTTTTCTGTTTCTTTACAAAAAGCACTAAGTAAGCATTTTTAAAAGACACTAAAAACTCTCTGTAGTCAGTCTGTAGTTGGTGGAGAGAAATCTCTCATTCTGTAGTCAACAGACAGGCACAGGCTCCATTGCAGAGAACATGAGGAGGAAATTCTTTCCTTTGAGGGTGGCAGAGCACTGGCACAGGCTGCCCAGAGAGGTGGTGGAGTCTCCAACTCTGGAGACATTCCAAACCTGCCTGGATGCCATCCTGTGCAACCTGCTGTAGGTGGACCTGCTCTGGCAGGGGGGTTGGACTAGATGATCTCTAGAGGTCCCTTCCAACCCCTAACATTCTGTGATTCTATGTTTCAAAGCAGAAACATCGTGTTTTAAGTTGGTAATGACTTTACTGTCCCAGGCTGAGCTGTGGGAATGTATACAAGGCAAGTGCAGGAGATGAGGTTTGTAAACAAGTACTTGGTGACTTGTTCCAGGAAAGAATCGAAATCCATTTGGGGTCGTCTTAATGTTGAGGTGCATCAAATCATATATGGGTCTCAACGTCTAGTTTTGGTTAGCATGAAGTTTTGAGAAACTTCCCTGGGTTTAAGGACTGGTGAGATTCAGCCAGTGTCTGCTCTGGAGGTTGATGTTGGCGCCCAGTGAAATACTTAGGTATCCCCATACACTCCAAACTGAAGAGATTATCCCAGGTGTACAATGCTTAAAGAGACAGCTGTGCCCAATGAAAAAGGATGTGTCAGAAATCTTGAATTTCTACAAGATTTACTTATGGTTCTGAATTTAAGTGACATTTAGCAGAGAATAACAGAGGGAGTATTTTCATATTTGGGTGGGGGCATGGGTATTGATGGTCTGACTAAAGCAGAATAATCTCTCTAGGCTCCTCTGTTGCCAGAAGAGGGACTTCTTCAGGGGGCCTAAGGTTGTTTCTTGCCCTGAACTGCCCTTTAGAGATGTGTCTTAAATAAAGCGGTCCTTCAGCTTAAGTAGGCTTTTTGGGAGGGGCAGAAAGAGAAGAAATCACAGACCCATTTTATGCTGTTTTGCCATCCATAGTACTTATTATTTACATTTTCCTCCCTCTTGCATTTTCACTAGTCATTTTACTGAGGACTTTTTGATTTTAAGGATGACTATGGTCTACAGATTGAGAAATGCTGTTTTGGAAATGTATTTGTCTCTTCATTGACTGCAGAAGGAAACCAAGGAGCCTGGTTTCACCAGGGCAATGTCAGCTTTTGCGCATACATCCCTTAAGATCCTCTAAAAAAGTATGCTAAAATCGAATGGATAAAACCAGTTTATGCTCACTTTGATTTTTAGGTGATTTTCTGTAGCTTCCAGTGGGAGTGAGGACGACAGGGACCACTGTAAATAATGTGTGATCGTAAAGAGTATGCTAAAAACACAGTAATTTTAAAGCATCAAATAGTTCTTAATCCAGATTAATCTTCATTTATTTTTTTTATTTCGGTGAATGAAAGAGAGGGGCTGTTGAGTGCTACCTGACCTGTAAAGTAGAATGGACACAATAGTTGAAGTGACATTTTCTTGCCCCTGTGGCAAATATACATTTCACAGTTTGTTATTTTATTCCCTCTCCCCAGATGTGTATGTACCAGCTGGATGGCATCTGAGAATTGTTTCAGCATTTTATCATTCTAAAACCCTCTGATAGAAATGACATTTAGAAGAAAAATTACTGATTTCTGTGTTCACTAAAAAGTAAACACGCATAGCTAATAGTTCTATTCACCACAGATCATACTTATGCATTTTTAATAAAAACTTGATTTTAATTCATACATAAGTTATGAGAAATGTTTATAAGTTTAGGGCTCTGCTGATTCCCACTTAAATGTTTACATATATCCAGATACCTTGAAATGTCTTTCATTTGAGGCTCAGATTTACCTTTTATACACAAACTTGCTTCTCTCCTGCCTACATAATGACGTAATATATATAAGAAATGGTGATTATTGTACTGATTACTAAAATCAGTGGAAGTACCACTTACATGACAAAAATGAATCTCAGATTTTCCTATGCTCTTTGAAATAATAGCTTTCTAATGTTGGGGCTTGGNTTTTTTTTTTTTTTGGTCTCAGTTGGAATGTTAGGCTGCATCTCTAGTGGCAAGTCACCAGATATATGTAACTGGCAAGTTACCAGTAATGTGAATGGGAATAGGAAAAGTCTGTCATATCCTATATTCATACCATAACAGATTGAGCTCTGGTTTCCTCACCCTTCTTTTCTTATGAAGGAATTCTCATTAGTAGTTTTGTACAGAAGCCAGCGTATGAGGTTAATTCTATTATTTCTGAGAGGCATGTTGAAATGATGATGCCTGTCATTTTTATATGTCGTGTCACCTTTCAGAAGGCAAAATGCAGGACCATTTGCAGATTATGGGAGAGAGATTCATGCCATCTC
Organism: Chionis minor; assembly: GCA_013398295.1. NCBI lineage: Eukaryota > Metazoa > Chordata > Aves > Charadriiformes > Chionidae > Chionis > Chionis minor. The sequence goes on along the minus strand of VZSF01009513.1, from coordinate 1,630,650 downwards.
ATTTGAGCATGTAATGAGGAGGTCCAGAACCACCTTCTGGGAGTGGCTGCCTCTTTCCATTGACTATATAGGGGGTTTTGAGCTGGGAACGAAACTCCACCCTCTGTTCTGCGTGCACTTTTATTTACTGCATTATATAGTTAAGCCTGCTCATCTTTGATGATAGCTTTGTACTAAAGAAGAGAGGATAAATTGTGAAACTTTTTTTTGTAGAGTTTAGGCAAACATGAGTGATGCATAACATTTGTTCTGGATGAATGGAAGTTGTGCTAGAGACCTAGAACAAGGGCCGAAGAGCTTGCCCCTGGTCGCCTTGAATAACATTTACTGTCTCTGAGTGATCCCACAGTAGTGAATGTAATTTGTCTACCTGAACAAGATAGCATTAGGAGATAGATGGTCTTGAATCTAAGGTACTGACTAATATTTGTGTAAGAAAGCTTAACTGGCTTAGGAAGTGATGTAATTCCTTTCCAGGTGACTCACACCAGAGGTCAATTTACTAATTCCTTTAAACTCCTTCATAGATGGACTTCTCATTGGCCCTCAACAAGTATATTCTTCTTGTTTGAAGAAAAAAAGCTTTTGTGAGAAAAAGAAGATAGATACTACGATGTCTCTTTAGAACAATGCCTGGATCTTTGAAAAGCCATTCTTCAATAATTAAACAAAATGTGAAGTTTGCAAATTTTTGCCATGGCCAACAATGGCCCAGCATTTTTCATTATTCTCTGGTCACAGTCTCTGTGGCAGGCTGTTCTATTACAGAGCACAGAAACAAAAGGAGAAAAAGGCCTGTTGTGGGTCATTGCTGCCTTAACAAAGCCACAAATACATTAAACTCAAGATACTGCTCATTGTGCACTTGAGCCACCAGTGACAAAGGTGCTGTGAGTACCACTGAATATCAGGCAGTCATATGTCATTACATCATGGTTCAAATTGGCAGAGCAAATGACAGTAAAACAAATGAAAACATTAGCAGCTAACGGAATGCAAAAGAATAAGAGGTTTCTCTGAAAAAAAGAATGGAAAAAGTGGTTGTTATTTTTTGCCATTAGCTATAAAGTTGATTCACCCTTTTTTATTTCTTTTTTTTGATTTATTTTTAAATTCTTGGCCACGCCCTTGAGACCAGTTGGCTTTTATTTTCTTTGACATTAGTAGCAGTCACAGGCGGCAGCTGGTAACAAGCCAGATGATGGCACTGGTAGCGTTAACATAAGACATAGGCTTCAGCGTATCCTGCAAACAGAATTCATTGTCTTGGATTTTATCAGACTGTCTTTCCTGAGTGCGGAGCTGGGAGTAAATTTGGTACTTGCAGAGGGAACACCACAACAAGCTGGGTGCAGCATTTAGCAATATACCTTGTAAAGCCTAGTTTTGTCGCTGTCAAACTCTCAGAATATTTAGAGGAGCTGCTGTCTGGTACAATCTTTTTTTCTTTCTTTTTTTAAAATGAAAGCCATCACCCAGGGGCAGGGTTGTAATGCATGGTACAGAAGAAAGTTTTTTGGCCTCAACTCCTGGAAGAGATGGTGTCTGTTCTGCGTCGTGCTAAACTGTGCTTTTTCAGATGCATAATAAAAGTTATTTATGGACACCGATAAAGTGGTATCTGTTGTATAATATCACAGATAGGCATAAGGACAATAACAAAAGGCATCTGGTTTAGTAAGCTCTATTTACTGCAGAAATGTGCTGTTCTTTGTGAATTGAAATAAAAAAAAAAAAGTGGGGGGAGAATGCTGGGGTTTTTTTTCTGGTTCCTGGCATTTGCAATCATTCTTGCTTTGCAGAGTGCTTACAAAGACAATTATGTGGGTCCCATGTCAGTATTGTATTTGTCATGACTGGCGCCTTATTAGAGGACAGCTGCTCCTCTCTGCCCAGCACATGTATGTAACTACCACTCGTGATAATAGAAGCCACGAGCGTAACCCTCCTCTGCGTTACACCAATGGGAGTTACTGGAGCTCTCATCGTTTCAGTTCATTAACGCAGGTGTAAAACCAGGAATGAAGCAGTGATGAAGCTGGGACTATTCACATGCTTGTTCAGAGTGCAGTGCCTGTAAGGAGGCTTTGAACTTCCAGCAATTATTACGTGGCCCTTGTAACAGGTGAATAAGAAAGGCACGACTGTCTGAATGCCCAACATCTGAGTCTCTCACATCACGCTGAGTGCCTTCACTAGCAGGCCAGATATGCAGGTCCTCATCAACCGAGAGCAGCCACAAGGAAGATTGGTGCACAGGGGGTATTTCCAAGTTGTAAGTGTTTTATGGTAACTCCCCTGTCTCTCTCTGGTTCCATCAGGATTAAAAAAAAGGTGTGACCAGCAGATTTTTCCAGTGCTCCTCAGGTGCAGTAGTGGTGCTTTGGCTGCTGTCACTTCTGCTGAGAACTGGACCAGTTTGGAACACAACAAATATAGAAGTGGCACAGTGCCACCATACTGTCATTACAAGCTAATGTAAACTCAGACAGAGAAAATCATTTGCCATGAACAGCAAGGCTGGTTGGCCATGCCAAACCCAAGAACATATTCTCAAGAACCACGGCTTGGCATTTCAGCTGTTGTAATGAGTTGCACGTGTACATCCTTAAGCACTTGCTTCTCTCAGCTCAGATCTGCATGGCGGGCAGCTCAGATTGGCTTGGGGAATATAAACCCATGCCTCTGTGTTCATGTAGGTTTCTCTTTTGTTGCTGTTTTTTGGTCGCTTTTCAAAATTTGAGTAAAGTAGAAGTTCTCCAGTATTTGAGGTGACTAATTGGATTTCTGGGTGAGCACAAGCCGTGACTTTTTTTGGAAGGTGAAAGCTATTAGTCTTAACACTGCAGCATCTATTCCAGACAGTTTCCTTACTAATTTAAGACAAGGCAGTTATACAAAGCTATGGTGATGAATGGATTGAACTGTTAATATTTGACATTTCATTTTATGATTATACCATTTAAAAATAGCTGGCTTTTGACACACTGCTAGTATGTTTTTATATTAATTAGAAAACCTAGATTTATAGTAAGTTCCTTGTTACCTTTCAGTTTGAGATAGCTGGAGGATGACTGCACTGAAGGTCCAAGCTGCCCTGATGTTCAGTGCAAGTATGGACACATTCAGTAACAATATCTGGGAGAAGGGAGGCTTTCATTTGCCCTCACAGCTGGACTGGTCAGATGATAGAAAATGCAGAATAGCATAACAGTCAGTGGTATACTTAAAAAAAAAAAAAAAAAAAGCACTTTTCGTTGTCTGAGATATTTTAAATCTCTGTAAAAGTGAAAACTGGCAATACCAACAAGTGCCAGCAGAGTACTTTAGAACAGCCCTCTTTGAGGGAGTTTGGAAGGTATGTCTGTCATAAATGGAACATATAAGAGATGCAAACTTTTTATTTTAACTTCTCCAGATCTCAGGGGAATTCGATTCTGCTCTCTGCACCCCAGGCCCACCTGCATGATTTAGGAAAAGATTTTTTCTGCTCTCATAGATGTCTCCCTATGTTGGTAGTGCCCAGCTATGGCTGGGATCTGGGGGAGACTGATGAGTGCATACTCAATATCCTCTGTGTAAGCTGTGAATGGTGGCATCCAGGAGGCTGAGCCATGGTGGTGCCATTCTTACCCCAATGTTGTGATGGCCACTGAGTTGGACACATTCTTTCAATGTTAAATGATTTTACAGTGAATTGCACCAATTTCTCACGCACACAAGCCAGCAGGAAGGTGGAAGAGAAGGCTTTTGCTCATGCAGAGACTTGAGACTGGCACTGTGCTGTCTCTGATCTTCTTTAGCAGAGCCTTGTAGCTTACAGCTTTTATACCATTTATTTTGAAGATGCGAAATTTGTTGAGAGGAGAGTGCTGAGGCATGCTTGCTGAGAGAAGGGATGGGTAATCTTCCAGGAGCATTTGCATGTGAGTGTCAACTTGCGTTTGTGAGGAGCCCAACTTGATGAATGATGCGGTCCCTGCCAATTCAGTCTTCCTAATTGTGCAGATCTTTCCTAGAGCGGTGTGGGTTTGTGCCGCCTCTTACATAAGGTTCAGCCTGGACCCAAATGTTCAGTGTACGATGGTGGGTAACTATGCAGTTCTACTAAAGGTATTGTGCTCTACATCATAGCCATGCTAGAATTTGTATAAGGTCAGTATGCTAACGCAGCCACCTGAATCCCTTTAGAACATCAAATTTGATAGAGATAAAATGTGCTTAGTGAATATTTTTTAAAAGGTCAAAAAGTAAAGATGATTTATTTACTTCAATTGAAATTCAGCAGGTCTTAGGTTAAGGTGAGGGACAAAGAAAATAAATCTCCAGAATTATGTTATACTTGACAGAATATTGATCAATAATTGTCTCAGCAGGAGCTGATGGTGAGCTGAAAAGTAGTTTTACAAATTTACATGAATATTTCTGATTGGCACTTCTTTTTGTTACATTGCTCTGCCTAGATTTTCATTCCACACTTCACTTCCACCTTAACGTTTCAGGAACTTTAGACCACCCTCATTTCTGATAAAAAATAGGTTAGAAAATCATGTATTTCAGTTAATGTTCCTAAAATCTAAGAAGATAAATACTTGCTTTGACGTTATTAGCTTACTAATTTTATGAAGAAGAATGTTTTGCACTGCAGTGCTTTTACTGGATACCCCACACCATGAATAGTGCTACCATGAGGAAGTTGGCCTTGGAAAGGGAAAGGACATTTAAATAATCACTTAGGGAAGACGTGTGTCTATGAAGTTCTTCTAACAAGCGTACTCATATTTGCAAAATATCATATAGTTGTTTTCTTTTATAACCCCTTTCTTGTAGTGTCTGCTTTACAGTTTCCCTATGACTGCAGAAGTAATACAAGTTCTTTCACTAGCCAGCTAGCATAATCTTAAATTAGGTATTTCTAGTGCATGTTATTGGAGATCTGTGTCATTTTCTGTACCTCAGTCTTTATTTGCTGCCATACTTCCCCATTCGTGCAAGCACCTGAGAGGAATTCCCACCAGACACCTCAGCACCTAGGCTGCCTATCAAGATAATGGAGGCTGGCAGGTGCCCCTACGGGGGAAAATTCACTGCTTTTTGCTAGTGTTTAGCAAACTTCACATAGGTGCTCTAAATTATGCTCTGGAAGAACCAGTATCTCTACTAACTTGATACAGAATATCAGGTCCTAAATTAGGTGCCTAGAGTACACAGAATACCTTTGTTCTTTTTGCCCCCAAGCACATCTGATGTATACTACTTTGTGCTAAATGTGGAGTTGGTTAAAATACGGACAAAACTTTTTTTTACCTTTTTTTTTCCTTTTCCCTCCACCTTCCTTCCTCCGCCTTCCTTCCTTCCAACCCTCTATATTTGTTTTCAGTGCCTTCATCTGTTGTGCAACAGCACAGGCAAGCTCTCCTCATTAGGCAGCCTGTGCTTTGTCTGGACCAGCTGTAGGGCCCTAGTCTCTTTTGGTGGCATGCTGACAGAGGATCTGGAGGATAAAAGACTCCTTTGCAGGGGCTGGTATCACTTGTCCTGGCAGATAAGCTGCATGATGGAGTGTGCTGCTTCTGAAGCAGGCCAGGTCTAAAGCAGAGTTGAAAGGTAGGTGCCCAACTGTTCTCCTCTGCCCCCTCCACACACACATGTGCGTACACATGCACAAACTCTGCCGTAACCGGATTTGTTAAATTCTAGCATTTACTTACAGATCTGCACAATACATCATGAAAAAGCAAACAAAAAATAGGCTATTTCTTCAGGCTTACTTATGTAATAAGATGGACATAATTGTAAACAGGAAAGCTGTAAAATAGATTTAATAAAATTCATCCTTATATGGACTATTTACCTTCATAATATGACTGAGCCACTGCTTTTCAAGAGCTGACAGGCAGTAATGGAGTATACGAGAGTGGTTTTCTTTCATACCCTCTTTTTGTCACTGTTCATATCTTTTCACTATGCAGATCCTACTTATGTTACTTCCTTGAAATGTCTTCGTAGTAAGAAAACGTAGATAGAGCCACTGCTTAGTTGATATTTGTTCTGCTGCTGCCATGAGGAGTATTGCTTATATAGCTATTAACTAAGCTATGTAAGCAGCAAGAATTGCCTACTAAGTAGCTGCTAATAAACACAAAGTATTTCTGGACGCAATCACTCTTTCTGGTTCTCTTATATGTTATTGAGGCTTCATGAATCTTCTTGGTTGCAGTTAGTCAGTGATCTGTTTGGTGACTAGGCAATGTCTAGCCACACAAATCCACCTACATTTCCCTGGACTATCATCTTTATTCCCATAGGTAACTGTGGTTAAAAACATGTGGGGATATCAGTTCTGTTGGAGTAAAACAAGGGGAAAAGAGGCATGAAGTTTCCCCAAAAATACTGTGCATCCTGGGGAAATGCATCTTTAGTGAAAGAAAATCCATTGACACTAAGTGAATCCAATGACAGTAAGGCTTATTGAATTCAGTAAGTGCAGTTAGGAGAATAAGAACTGGTCTCTGAGGCAGTAACAGAACCACCACAAGATGTGGGGATGAAGGAATGGGGAGAAGAGATGGAGGGAAGAGAAGGAAAGAAAATACATCACAGATGGGACTGATTTTGAATTTGGGGAATTTAATCTCACAGGCATGTCTTTCCCGTGGACCAACCTCTTTTTATGCTGCTTTGAAATCTAAAAGGTTGAAATGAATAACAGTTTTTCAAGGATTCATGGTTCAGATGAGATAAAGTTGAAGAAAGCATGTCAGTTTGAAATATTTATTCGATATATGTATAGATATACAGGAAATGTACGTGTGTTTATCTAACAGGAAAAAATAAGTATGTCTCGGTGATGTGTAAAGATGTCATATTTAACATCAAATTTGTATTTAAAGCAGTGATGTGTCAGGTACTGCAGGTGTACTGCAGTGCATACATGATGACAATATATCAGAGTTGAGAGCTTTCAAAGAAAAACTGACATACCTCTACAGCTTGAGTTGGAAAACTGGGCTTCTTGGGGAAAAGATTAGCCGATGTAGCTTTGGCAAAGGCAGAGTCTTAAACAATAGGTTGGATAAAGGGTATTTGTAAGCGATGGATTACATGTCCATTTTCAGCTCAGTGTTGCAACAAAGGAGAGAGCAGCTTGAGCAAATATGCCTGAATGGAGTCATAGCTCTGAATGTGTGTGCTGTGAGTTTTTAAAAATAGAATCCTGTTGAACTGAATAGAGTCATCTTCTCCTACGCTGCATGGGTGGTACTCAAGACTTAGGAGAACGGGTGATAAATCTGATACTAATGGAAGCATATGAGAAAGAGACATGAATTTATCTTGATGCCTGTGTCACAGGTGAATTTGTCTTTAGCAGACCTACGAGATGAGTAAATGATAAATGTTTCATATTTATGTCATTGAATTAAATGGGAAAGGTCATTCATTCTGCCACTTCCTACTATTATTATCAATCCTTGACTGCTAATTTGGGAGAAAAAGGAAGAGAGTAGAAGAAGAGAAAAAGTAACATGGGTTATCAGTGGAGTTGGCAAGACCCAGGACCCTGCTGGGAACAAAGAAATACAGAACTGTTCTTCAGAGCTTGTATAAACTCCAGAAGCAAATGCAGATGGAGAGCATCTGCTGCTGGATCTTGCTGACCAGGGATCTTGTTGGTTCTGGCCATTCTTCAGAGGCATTAGGACAGCACCCTAGGGAACAGAGAGGTCTGTAGAGACAACAGGGGTGGACAAACTTTTGCATGCACACAGGGATGTCTTTCTTGTGCCAGTACCCATTATTGCTCACCATCAGAATGGATGTTTCCTTTGTTGCAGAAATGCCCTGCATTTCTGTTCATTCCAGTCACCCATGGCATGCTCACCTAAGAGAGAAATCAATTGAGCCATTGTGGGTGGGAAAAACCCCACCTTTTTGCTTATGTGCTCTAGCAGCAAGCACACACACTTAAAGTTCATTTTGAAAAAAAAAACTTTAAAATATGCTTAGCCCGGTAATGTAAAAGTCATAACATAGTCTGTAGATTATATTGAATGTATTTAGAAAGTCTGCTAAAATTCAAGCTTCGGCTCAGATTTTACACGAAAAGAGTCGACATAAATTGAGGACACTGCATAATGTCAGTAAGACAAGCTTTATTCATAAATTGCATAAACGTTGATTTTTACACTAAGCCTACACTAACAAGAGACACAATAAAGGAAAGAATGCATTACTATTGGGCAACTGTAGTATTTTTAAGACTACCCACAGGGAGAGACCTTTTGGCTAAGACAAGGTGGTAGTTTGCAGGTTTCTCCTACTTCTGAAACCTGGTTTTGGTTTGGTTTTTTTTTTGTGCTTTTTCACATACTTAGCTTACAAAAACATCAAATAATTTTCCTTTTCCATTTTTCTTTTCATTTTTTTGTCAAGCAGTACATGCTTTGTAGTTGCTGAATGTATAAAAATTTGTGTTATTTTGATTTTGTAGGGGGTTAATTCTTGCTGATGTGAGCTTTTAAGTTTGCTTTTTTCTCACTTGATTTTAGTACTCCTTTAAAATATCTCTGTTTATTTCCTGGAGTTTATCAATCACCGCAAAATAATTCTGTTCAGAATTTAAGTATTTACAAAATTCCCCTGAAGCTGTACTGGTATGATATTGATATATCTAGGCTAAATCATTTCCCCTTAGTTTGATCTTACTCTTAAGTAAGCTGTACTTACTCGTGCAGCTTACCTTAGCTGCTAGTCAGGCCTGAAGACTACATACATTTTCTGCTTTAGCTACTTGGTAAACTAAGAAATAGTCAATATTGCGAAAGCTGTTTAAATTAATTTGATGGACTTGCCATAGGTCCTAACATAGGCTAGTTGCTGGGTTTCTCTGCAGTGAAGAGGGTGGGCAGGGCAGGCAGAAGTACTCCTGGGGTCACGCTGGAAGGTGTCTCATCTCCCTTCCTGGCTGGCTTTAGGTGCCCACCCGCTGCCCACGTTAGATGCTTGCGTGGGGTTAGGATCCATACTTGCAATCTGTGCTGGAGTCAGACACTGAGGTCGCTTTTTGGTACTGAGGGGAGGCTCAGTCCTTTCTGTCTTGATGTGTCTGGTGAAGGAGTGGTGGTAGCTGTAGCGCTGCCTGTTTTTCACATAGTAAGTGACTTGTTGGTTTGCGCACACGAGAAAAAAGCATCCATTCCTTGCCCTCTTGAGCAGACTGGGGCTGAAGCCTTCATTCCTCAGCCGTCTTGAGAGACAGTACCCTCGCTGGCAGCCCAGGAGCAATGAGAACATCTGTCAGTGTCTTATTCAGACTGGGCCAAGAATAAGACAGAGAAAGCAAAAAAGAGGCCTGAGCTCCATATATGTGAAATAGATGGGTTCCCTAAGGAAATGTACCTGGACCCAGCTCCTTGGACCACTCTACTCGTTTTCTGTGATAGAGTTATCAGATGCACAAACAAAATTAAGAGCAGATCTATACTAGGACTTTGTTTAGTGTGGTATTGAGTCGGGTACAAATAATCTCAGTCGCTTGCCCACAGTCATGACATCAATCAGTGGGAACTGATCTGAAGCCTTAACCCTTGCTGCTTTCCCTTTCAGGAGTGGTCTTATTTAATTTCTTTTTTAGTAAAGTGGTTCAAAGATTAGTTACACTAATCATTGCTGTTACCAAAAAACTAGATTTCAGGCCCCAGGACAAATGTCTCTTTGTGAAACAAAAGGTCTTATTAAAAACATTAACTAAATTCCTAAGAAGATTCCTTATAAAAACTACTTTTATTACAACACCAAGTTGCTTTGTCAGGAAAAGGAGGATTAAGGTAGAAGGATCAAACATAACTTTTATGTCTTTCTTTTCTTGCACTCTAAGATATGGTTGTTGCTGTCATCAGCAGCAGCTATCTGAAAAAGCTTTGCAAAAGGAAATTTCTTAATCTTGCTTTCTTCTACTAAGTTACTGGTCATGGTCTGATTTTATTCAGTGAGACTTTAAAGCCATTTTCAACAATGACAAAAAATGAGTATACTTGGAGTTCTCTGGGCCTAAGAGAAATACTGAGTAACTCCAAATCTGGGCAGCCTGAGAATGGTCAGAAAGTTGCTCTTTTCGTTGTCTTAGCTCTGTGCCCTCCCCGTAGAGCAGCACTGCGGGTGCGTGGCCTGCCACGGGCTGAGTTTGAGAGTCCTCTTCAGGCGTGGGATGCCACACGGGAGGGGTGGAGGACAGTGCACCAAGCACTGGCACTCTTCAGCAGATTGAGGTCTTTTGCCTTTGAGTTATCCCTTTATGGCTCTTTTATTTCTCTGAATAGCTCCCAACAGCAATTTCCAGAACAGCTGAAGATACTCTGATGTTTGAGTTGAGACTTTTTTTTCTAGTCATCTTTCCTGGGTGCTCTTTTCAATGTGCCTGGACCATGTTTTGCACGGAATGGAGTTTTTGCTGACAGTTGTCCCACGTTTTACATCCCTGGTGTCCCAAAGGCAGAACTAAGCTGTTCTTTTCCTAATCGGTCCTTCTCTTTGGCTGTGTNAAACATGTTGTGGTTTATTTGTTGCATATCCATCTGATTACTGTTGCTATGATCTTACTGCCATCTGCCAGACAAGAAAAAAAACCAACCAGCACTACCAAACCGC
>VZSF01009513.1:1541149-1619995 GCA_013398295.1 Chionis minor | reverse complement strand
CCCACCAACCCCCCCCCCCCCCCCCCCTTACAGTTAAAATATATTTCTTTATGACCTACACTCTTTGTAAGTACAGTTCTGGTATTATCAGATGCATGGTGTGCTTTACAGGCTTCTCAAAGGTCAGTGATGTTTCTGTGTTTCTTCATGTTTCCAGTGTCTTTCTGTTCAAGCAAGCGTTCTTTCAACAAACCAATTCTGAGTTTGTGCAAGCAAGACTGAAGTTTTTGAAAGTTGCCCCTGTTTTCAGTCATCCAAATCTGTTTAAAATAAAATGGACATCCAAATGCCTTTCTGGCAGCTTTGAAAGTCTTAGCTTATGGAGACTCTGTTGCAACTGCCAGAGTAACAGTCCATGAAACCTGTATATCAGCCAAGTGATTCAAGGAAATTATTGGTAGCCACTGTTATGGTTTTGTTTTCATTGGCAAAAACATTAATGTAGTAGCTTTGCTATCTTGCCTCAGTTTTTCAGCCAGACTGCCAGTAATAAAAAGTATGATTGCTTCATTGGAAATGTGCGACTTGCTATAATTCCTGGAATCTTCCCTGATGTATTTTCTTTTCTCTGTCTTATTTTTATTTCTCTTATTATATGCATAAAAAATAATCAGATGATGATGTTTGGCATTTGCAAAGCTTAGACTGCTTCTTATATTTGGCAATACTAAGCTTAATCAGGGATCTTTTCCAGTTTTGATTGCTTTTGAACATAATGCCTTCTAGCTTTTACCTCCCCGTTATTCCCCGATATTTGCAATTGTAAATATTGTCAAAAAAGAAATATAGTAGAAATCAGTTTCCTGACTACTTTTTCATTTCTCCCTTTTTTCTTCCATACCATATCATACCATCCCATACCATCTCCCAATGAAGTTTCAAAGCATATATATCTGACTTCCTTTTCTATAGGAAGTGATTAAATGTTATGTTAAATGTAACTTATAGAAACAGATGGGCAATTATATGCATGATATCAGATGCTATCTCAATATCTTTAAAATATATCTGTATGAATGTTTACTTATGTACAAGTTATTCTCTCTTTAAGGAATACCGCTAACTAATATTATGCGGTGGATTGACCCTGGCTGGATGCCAGGTGCCCACCAAAGCCACACTATCACTCCCCTCCTCAGCCAGACACAGGACAGAAAAGATAATGAAAGGCTTGTGGGTCAAGATAAGGACAAGGAGAGATCACTCACCAGTTACTGTCACGGCCAAAACAGACTCAACTTGGCGAAAAATTAGTTTAATTTATTACCAGTCCAAACAAGGTAGAGTAATGAGAATTGGGGAGGACTCCTCATATTCTTCCCCTGCTCTAGCGTGGGGTCCCTCCCACAGGAGACAGTCCTCCATGAACTTCTCCAACATCAGTCCTTTGCATAGGATGTACTTCTTCCTGAACTGCTCCAGCATCGGACCCCCATGATGTCACAAGTCCTGCCAGCAAACCTGCTCTAGCGTGGGCTCCTCTCTCCATGGGTCCACAGGTCCTGCAGGAGCCTGCTCCAGCACAGGCTTCCCACAGGATCATGGCCTTCTTCAGGCATCCACTTTCTCCAGCATGGGGTCCTCCATAGGCTGCAGGTGGATATCTGCTCCACTGTTTACCTCCATGGCCTGCAGAGGGACAGCCTGCTTCACCATGTTCTTCCCCATGGGCTGCAGGGGAATCTCTGTTCTGGCACCTGAAGCACCTCCTCCCCCTCCTTCACTGACCTTGGTGCCTACAGAGTGGTTGCTCTCATATATTCTCGCTTCTCTCTCCAGCTGCTGTTGCACGCCTTTTTTCCTTCTTCTTAACTATGTTATTCCAGAGGTGCTACCACCATCNCCCACCAACCCCCCCCCCCCCCCCCCCTTACAGTTAAAATATATTTCTTTATGACCTACACTCTTTGTAAGTACAGTTCTGGTATTATCAGATGCATGGTGTGCTTTACAGGCTTCTCAAAGGTCAGTGATGTTTCTGTGTTTCTTCATGTTTCCAGTGTCTTTCTGTTCAAGCAAGCGTTCTTTCAACAAACCAATTCTGAGTTTGTGCAAGCAAGACTGAAGTTTTTGAAAGTTGCCCCTGTTTTCAGTCATCCAAATCTGTTTAAAATAAAATGGACATCCAAATGCCTTTCTGGCAGCTTTGAAAGTCTTAGCTTATGGAGACTCTGTTGCAACTGCCAGAGTAACAGTCCATGAAACCTGTATATCAGCCAAGTGATTCAAGGAAATTATTGGTAGCCACTGTTATGGTTTTGTTTTCATTGGCAAAAACATTAATGTAGTAGCTTTGCTATCTTGCCTCAGTTTTTCAGCCAGACTGCCAGTAATAAAAAGTATGATTGCTTCATTGGAAATGTGCGACTTGCTATAATTCCTGGAATCTTCCCTGATGTATTTTCTTTTCTCTGTCTTATTTTTATTTCTCTTATTATATGCATAAAAAATAATCAGATGATGATGTTTGGCATTTGCAAAGCTTAGACTGCTTCTTATATTTGGCAATACTAAGCTTAATCAGGGATCTTTTCCAGTTTTGATTGCTTTTGAACATAATGCCTTCTAGCTTTTACCTCCCCGTTATTCCCCGATATTTGCAATTGTAAATATTGTCAAAAAAGAAATATAGTAGAAATCAGTTTCCTGACTACTTTTTCATTTCTCCCTTTTTTCTTCCATACCATATCATACCATCCCATACCATCTCCCAATGAAGTTTCAAAGCATATATATCTGACTTCCTTTTCTATAGGAAGTGATTAAATGTTATGTTAAATGTAACTTATAGAAACAGATGGGCAATTATATGCATGATATCAGATGCTATCTCAATATCTTTAAAATATATCTGTATGAATGTTTACTTATGTACAAGTTATTCTCTCTTTAAGGAATACCGCTAACTAATATTATGCTGTGGATTGACCCTGGCTGGATGCCAGGTGCCCACCAAAGCCACACTATCACTCCCCTCCTCAGCCAGACACAGGACAGAAAAGATAATGAAAGGCTTGTGGGTCAAGATAAGGACAAGGAGAGATCACTCACCAGTTACTGTCACGGCCAAAACAGACTCAACTTGGCGAAAAATTAGTTTAATTTATTACCAGTCCAAACAAGGTAGAGTAATGAGAATTGGGGAGGACTCCTCATATTCTTCCCCTGCTCTAGCGTGGGGTCCCTCCCACAGGAGACAGTCCTCCATGAACTTCTCCAACATCAGTCCTTTGCATAGGATGTACTTCTTCCTGAACTGCTCCAGCATCGGACCCCCATGATGTCACAAGTCCTGCCAGCAAACCTGCTCTAGCGTGGGCTCCTCTCTCCATGGGTCCACAGGTCCTGCAGGAGCCTGCTCCAGCACAGGCTTCCCACAGGATCATGGCCTTCTTCAGGCATCCACTTTCTCCAGCATGGGGTCCTCCATAGGCTGCAGGTGGATATCTGCTCCACTGTTTACCTCCATGGCCTGCAGAGGGACAGCCTGCTTCACCATGTTCTTCCCCATGGGCTGCAGGGGAATCTCTGTTCTGGCACCTGAAGCACCTCCTCCCCCTCCTTCACTGACCTTGGTGCCTACAGAGTGGTTGCTCTCATATATTCTCGCTTCTCTCTCCAGCTGCTGTTGCACGCCTTTTTTCCTTCTTCTTAACTATGTTATTCCAGAGGTGCTACCACCATCAGTGTTGGGCTTGGCCTTGCCCAGTGACATGTCTGTCTTGGAGCTGTCTGGCATTGGCTCTGTCGGACATGGGCGAAGCTTTTAGCAGCTCCTCACAGAATCCACTCCTGTAGGCCCTCAGCTACCAAAACCTGGCTGCGAAAACTCAATACATACTAGTAGCTAGAATTGGTATGTGAGGAAAGATTAATTTAAGAAAATCTGAAAGCCTAATTTTTGTTATATTCAAAGCGTATTTTCCTTCTGTTTATCTAGCACAGGCACAAGACACAGTTACAGTGAGTTTGTGAATAACTGCATTTCATGTTATGACAAAAAATGTAGACAGTGATTATCACTGGGTCTAAAGAAAACAAAAATAGTTAAGATGAAAAAAGACACGGAATATCACCAGTGTTTGGTGACATCTGTCCTGTTAATTTCTATGGCAGTACTGAAGTTAGGCTACAGCTGTGTTCTCCGAGTCATCATATAAATATATCAGGTATATATTATAGTAGGCAAGGTTGGGTAAGTTATCAGAGGTTACAAACTAGCATTCCTAGTCACCCGGGAGGAATATAAATACAGGCTGGAAATAGTTATTGCTGGTGCTGTCTTCTTAGGTGGTCATTGAAAAGCTCCTCCTTAATTCTGAAAGCTCTTCCAAGAACTGGTTGGAAAGCAAAAGGATCCTGTTTTTTGGCCTTTTATGTTGCCTCATCTTTTGCAGCCTAGAATATGAGAGATTTATGGCAAGCCATAAAGTATTGAAGATCTGCTTTTATATATTTGAAAATTTTCTTAAGGAGCATAGTTTTCTGCCAGTGATAATGCCTGCTGAGATGGAAGTTCAGATGCTAGCGGTCTTGAAAACAGAGTTGAGAAGATGACTTGGCTTTAAAGTGGTGATCCTTTCAGTAAATGTCCTGTGAACAAGTCATCGTGCCTGTTCATTTTAGATACCTGTTGAAAGGTCCCAGCTTGTTAGCACTAAGCTCTATGATTGTGTAAAATTACTTTGTTTTACTACCGTCTATGTGATGTTTTTACTGACTTGTAGAGTTTAACCTCTCGGGGCCAATCCAGAAAAGTATGGATTTCTGTTGTTCACAAGCACTCTGGCTCTTGTTATATATGTATACTCTTACAGTGCATTGGATCTTCAGATTGTTTTACATTGCTCAGCTAAATCATAGCAATATTTTGAGGGTGACAGTCTCTGCATTTCACGTAAACAGAACAGCTGAGGTTGCAGTATTGCCATTGATTAAGCAGTAATAAATAATTGTACTGAAGTATGGTGTCAGCTTCATATTCAACTCAACTGATTTCAGAATGCAAAACTTTCCTCTGAGAAGTTTTTTCTTCAATGTTAATATTCAATGTTAATATAATTTTATTTTCCAGGCAGCTTCAGAAATAAATATTGTTAGAATGATCAAAGTGGATTGCCCATGTTTTCCAATTCAGACAAATATTTGGGAGTGCTCATCATTAAGCTATGCGTGCATTTGCTGTAGTGTATTAACTTTTGAAAAATATTTCATACAGGCATGTTTAATCAAAAGCAACAATGATCAAACTGTTGTTAGCAAAACTCAGTCTGGGTTAACAGCTTTATTTTGGGCTGTATTCAGTCCATCTTTTTCACGGAATCTCTTTGAGGATAGTTTTCGTGTTTTAATTAAACACAAAAATTGCAATTAGTAGAATGAATTTTATTATGTCATTTTGCTTCACCTAATACCGTGTATGTTTAGCTTCAGATTTTTTCAGTTTTTCATCTGTTTCTTGACTTTGGTGATTCCCCAGGTTTGCTCTTATTTCAAAGGCATCTTTCAAATTTGTCATTGGCACGTACTCAACTTTGCAAAAAAATTCAGCCTTTGGAACTAAAAAGTGGGTGTTTATTCTACAAGCTGACTTATTTTTTGAAAATAGAATCACTGTAAAATTTTGTAAACATGGAAAATGCTGATTTCTTTTGACAATTGTTTTGGATTGATTCTGATTATTTATACGGTGTGAAATCAGTCATGACCCAATAAATATGGTTTTTGTCCTGCCTATGCTGTAGAGAATCATAGTTCTTTGTCACTAAAAGGAGAGCTAGGATTTCAGGCCTAGTTCTTACACAGATTTACATCCATGGACAAGTGTCCAGTTTAGGTCTCCTTCCTTCTTTTATGGCTCCTTATGCTGAGCAGGTCCTTGCACTTCACTTCTGTGTGAGAGTGTCAGTGTGATGGCTTGCTGTAGAGGGTAATGCAGGGTTCCCCTGTCTCAGTTTAATTCCTCTAAAGATGCAAACATGATTTTTTTTTTTTTCCCCTCTACCAAGGGTCTGACTTGAAAAAGTAGCTGGAGCTTTTGATACACAGGGAGACAAGAAGATCCAACAATCCAGAATTCTGTTTTGATTATTTCTGCTCTTAGATTTTTTTAAACCTATTTTTTCCACCTACCTTTAGTCTTTATCATTTTTAACTATGTGCTGAGAGCTGTGTGATCATATGATTAAAGACAGCATCGTAATGCATATGTTAATGGTGTATCATAAAGTCAGATTAGATCTGCAGAGGCTGCCTCTTGACATTTTTCTAAAATTTGCATGTGCCTTTTCTCCAAACTTTCTTATCTATATTTTTTTCAAATTTTCATATTAAGAAGCACGTTACACATATGAACACAAGGAAAGGACACTAAATTCCCCAATTTCAAACCCTGTTAGCTGCTAGTTGAGTCTGCAAAGTCACTGGTAGCTGTTGTAGGCTTCTTGTCCTCCTTTATGTCAGTCATTAGTAGTGTCTAGTGACTGTAGAATGCTTTGTGGATGGGTTTCACAGCTGTGTGCTGGCAGCAGAGGAGCGTTGGGACATGCAAGATATAGGGTTCTTTTGACTCTGAGTCATGTGGAGGTGTCCATCCAAAGCCAAAAGATGTTTCCTGCTGAACTTGGCTTGACTTCAGAGTTGTAAGTCTTCGCCATTATCTCCTCTCAGCAAGCAGTTAAGAAGTCTTTTATCAAAATGTCTCATCTCCAGAAATAATTGCTCAAAATAGCAAGATCTGGCCATCGATTACATGCTGTATTCATTCTTCTGGGTGTCATGTGATCTGTTGTTAGTGACCTTGTAACCTCTTGTAGGAATCTTAACGGTTGAGTGAAAACTTGGAATGGGAAAGAAAACTTCCATATCCTGGGTAGGCTGTCTTGTTAATTATCATTCCAGTTTCCTGAGTCTGCAGCATCTTCAGGGTCTGGAATGATGCTCAAGTGTATTGCCAGCACTCTGGAGGACAACTGAACTTCAACACCAGCATCTCCTGTGACATCATGAGACCTACGGTATCCAGACCACGGATCCTGCCTCATACTGCACTAAATGCCTCCCGCCTTCATCACTCTGTGCTGCACAGGGTGTCATTTTTCCCTTCCCACTTCTGTACTAGCTTTGTCCACATCCCATCTGCTGTATCCTTGCAACCCACCTACTCTTTACTCACTTACTTTCCTAATTTGGTCCTCTTAAAATAAAAAAGGCAAAGAGCTGTGCTCCAGTATATGGTTCAATATCAGAAGCAATAAATTATGAGGTCTCTCTCTCCCAGTGTCAGATTACTCTACCGGAACCACATAATCTGAGCCCTGTTTCATGCCTCTATATAACTATTCTGCTTTTCCTACTTTTCCCATTCCCTCCCACCATGATCTTTCCCTTTTCCCCAGGCCTCCTTCTTTATTTCAGTCCTCCCTCATTTTTCATCTTACAACCTGTTTCCTTCCCTGTTCCTTGATCTGTTTTGTGGGAGTTCAGGCTGCCTCTTCCTTCATTTGGTATCATTTGGCATGACTGAAAACAAGTAAAACCAACATTTTATTGCATTGACACAGAAAAAAACCCAAGTGGATTAAAGTCAGGTGGTGCTCTTATCTGTTAACCTCGTCTGGATATTGCTCCTCCACCTCAGAGACATGTTTGAAGCAGTTCGTGAACTTCGGAGTATATAAGCACATCAAGTGGGCTGTATGGTGTAAAGATCCTGGTACTGTTTCAAGCGAGGTCTGACATCCTTGCTAGGTCACCCACTAATGGATGGAAGACAGACACGGCTAGTGAAGCAGAAACCATGTCAGGGGTCCAACTTTTCATCATAAATCAACATTCTTACAATGGAAGACACATAAAGTCTACCCTAATAATGTTATAGCATATGAAGAAGGTTTGATCGGTGAGAGAAATGGTGATTTGGAAGCAAGAGGAGTCATTCTGCTGTGTACTTGTAGTCTCTGGCATGTGATCTTTTTCAGTATGTGAATGCGTTTCTTTAAAATACGAAACAAGCATGTGAACTTAAGCCATGAAACTTTGAATTGCATGATTAACATGTGGACAAAAATGTAATTGCTGGCATTTATTTTCATCTGACTTTAAAAACTGTTAGGCAAGCTTCCAGTCCCACATTTTGAAATTAAAATTCCTTTGCCATTTTCCAAATAAGTCAAATGTAAAATTGGAAAAAGCTTGTAATGTATTCTGGTAGTTCCTCTGCTGATTATCCTGACAGTGTGATTAATAAAATCACTATTTGATTTTACATCACACAGTCTTGGATAACAACTTTTGAAAGAAAGCTTCATTCCTACTCAAATTGAAAATACCTCAGTGTGACTTATTGTACACCTTGTTGGAGAACTTACTGTTTCTTCTACCGATTCTTGTCTGCTAAAACGACTGTTTGCACTAAAGAAACTGGAAGAACACCGTATTTTGTAAAATACTAGCAGTCAGGCCAAAAAGCTCTCTTAATGGACCAGAGTGACAGATGTGACAAGTATTTGTTATTCTCCCTGGAGGTTTCTCAGTCAGAGGGAGGAAGTGATTTAATACTGCGGAGGCCGAGGGAGGTCACAGTGGATGTGTCTGTGGTGGTGTTAAGGCATATCCTGTGGGGTCCCCATGTGTCTGGCTCTTCACTGATATAGATGGGATTAAGGCTGGGTGATGAAGCAGTTACCTGGTCCCTGGGGATGCTGTTTTCGGAAGAACCCTTGCATTGTGTGGGGTACCTACCCGACAGTGTAGTAGCCACACAAAGGCAGTCAAGTCTCACTGTTGAAGTGATTCATCTGGATTCTGGGCGAAGAAGATCCCGAGTCCAAAATTTCCTCAACAGGTACAAGGTCTGTTGTCACAGCCCCCTCCGTGAGTCATGCAGGGGTTTAAGCAGCGATGGAATTACAGAGCAATGGCCACAGGCAATAGTGCAGCTGTCACGCTATCTGAATATCATGAATTCATTAATCACAAAGTTTGTTGTAACATGATTGTCCCTGATCTGAGGATGTGTGGTTGCCAGCAATATTGTCAGGATTGCACTTTGACTCCCCATGGAAATAGTCTTTATTTACTGTATAATGAATTGTTAAGTTAAAAGGCTGAATAAAACAAGGCCTGGCATTAAGTTTGATGGTGGCTTTCTGGCAGCCCGTCAGGGCAGTGCTCACCCGCTCAGTGTTCCCAGCGTAATTATCATTCATCTTTGAAGGACTTCCCAGGTAGGAAGGAAAGAAAAGAGAACAGCGGGAACAGTGAGGATGGAGGGGAAATAGAGAGAGCAGAGTGAGGGACCGTAACATAGGAGGAAGCAGGGACAGGATAGGGACAGCATTTGAGGCAGGTGGAGGTGGTTAGCAGAGGTCCTTCACTTGTAACTGAGAGCAGCTGAGGATCTCAAGTGGTTCAGAAAACAAGCAAGTTATGGTATCAGCTGATGCACTGTAACATACTCTTTGGCTTTCTGGTACCTTTTTTTGGTAGATACATTTATAGGTGCTAGGACAATGTTTTAGAAGGATGGGGGACTATGCTTTCAGAAGTGGCCGCTGCTTTCGGCTAGCTCAATTTTAAATGTATAACGTGAAACAGGTTATACATTTAACCAGGACAGAATTTCACAGGGATTTGTAGCCACAGCTCCTGTTCATTGATTTTTGAATACAACATTTGTGGAATTTAAACCACAAGTTTACTTTGGATGGGATCCATGCAATTGTTGTTCCCCTGCAAAAATACTGGCCCAAAGTGATTTTCTAGTCCCCATATGACGGCATTAGGAAAAAACTGCTAGATTCTGTGTGCAATCTGCCATTTTATTCAACTGTGAAAGAAAGTAAAAGAAATATTATGCTGCAAGAAGAGCATATGATGCTAATTTGCAACATAAGAAGCTGTTCCAGTGGAGTTTACAAGTTCTGATTATGGGACTGTAGTTTATAGAAGTTAAAAAGCATTTTGAAGCATATGAAGTGAGTTAAGAACTACAGCTTTCCAGTTTTCATCAAGAATCGTTGATGATAAAGAGAGTTGAAATTTACTCTTAACTGAAGGCCTATGACTAATTCAGGCTTTTTTCTCTCTCCGCAGGTATAAAAAGGAAGGCAATGGGTGGCACAGGATGTATTGAATTAAAAAGTTAAAAATACAGAAGTGAGTGTAGAATGGGCTTTAGGGAAACAATCAGAAAGTATTCAAAGAACTAGTCTGTTGATGAGTTTCTATCTAAAAGGTAGGTACTTTGTAGACAGATAGATTAGATAAGGGATCAAATCGTGGAGCTCATGGATTTAAACTAGCTGAGTTTCTAGCCCAGAGGGATTGTCATCCCTTTGGGGGTCTGTTTTGCTGCTGCTCTCCAAATAGTACCTCTCATCAATTACACTGAATCTTAATGGCAGCATGTGGCAACCTGGCAAGGAGTTGTTAATAATTTTATGGTAACCTGCATTTTCTGCAGCTTTGCTGTTGTCAGCCTTCATATATCTGTTTAAAGTACCTGATTTTTTGCTGCGAGCGTAAGTGCTGGGAGCTAAATTGGGACTGACTGCTGCCGCTGCTAAGGGCGGGAGGGCCACAGAGCAAAACGTTGCTGCTTTGACCTGAAAACTTGTGGAGCGCCACCTCCGCCGGGAGCTGCAGCCGGAGGTGCGCGGGGCCCCGGTCCCGGCAGTGCCACAGCTCTGGCGTATCTATCCCTGTGCCTGGCTGCGCCTGGTCCGGAGCAGGGGGGCAGAGGAAACCCTGCTGCTGGGGCTGGTCTTGCTTTTCTTACTTAGTTACCTTCGTTTCACCGCTCTGACCGAGCACTGGCTAAATGTTGTGCCATTTATTTACAATGTTGTACATATTCATTAGATGTGCGGAATAAAGTAGTTATACAGTGAGTCCATGGGAAAAAAAAAAGATAAAAATCAGTGAATCGGTAGCGGGAGAAACACTGTTATTAGGCTGTCGTCTCTTCTCAGCAGGGGCTCTCATGGTGCAGCAAACTTCAGCCAAGTGACCTAGAAAGGCGTATGCTTTATCTAGAAGTCAGCCTGCTTCTCGGGCAATAAAGTATGGTGAGTTAATGGTGGGTGGCTGTGTGCTGACCTCCGATGGGCCTGCCCTGCTGCAAACACGTTTCTGCTCTTGCCCCACCTCTGCTCATAAACAAGACAAGCTCTTCGAGCACACATGCACAGGGAAGGGATTATTTCACTGGGACAGTTTTGATTTAAGTTGGCCTCTCTCATATCTTTCCATAAAGCTACGGAGGCCGTTGCGGGTTTACCAGCAGGTAGGCGGAGGCTGCAGTCTGCCGCGCTGACCAGGGCTATAGCTCTCTGATTCACTGAGGTGTCTTGACTGTCTGTACCCTTGTGCTGTCTTCCATACATGCCATATGCTCTTTGGCTCATTTACTATCATATTCTGTGTTTGCATTGCGCCAAGTCTTGAGATCCGGCTTGGATTTTGCACACTATAAGAATACCACTATTACTGTGCTTTTCCTTGTATAGGAGCTATTGGAATTGTTTCTGTTTAAGGCTTGATTTCCAAAGCAACGCTGAAATATTTAATGCTTTGAAATGAGGCTAATTGGAATGTGGATACCACCATCTCCTGCACCATGCAATCACTAATCCTGAAGCACTGCTAGTGATACAAATGGGGAGGAAAATATTCCAGGTATCTTTGGTAGGATATGAATTCTCCTACCTCACCACTTCTGTTGATTTCTAAGCACAACAGCAATTCTTAGATCCTTCAGAAATTCAGACATGGCAGCAAAATCCAGCAGGAGCCCACACTTTTCATGGAAGTGAGATATTAACAACCAAAATGCCTTGATGATATAGGAACTGGGGCCTGCTTTGCCCCAGCCTGCCATCTGGTGCTCTCAGTGGGACCCACAGCCATCTGAAGGCATGCATGTTTTTTCCAAAAAATACGATTGTGTTCAAAGACATGGAAGTGCTCTGGCGCGCTGTTTTCTACTGACCTGCTTTGAATAGTAGGCATGGTTTACCTTGAGCACTCCAGTGGCCCCCTGGAAGGATTTTAATGCAATTAATTAACTAAAAGGAAT
The DNA here is from genome assembly GCA_013398295.1 of Chionis minor. Lineage (NCBI taxonomy): Eukaryota > Metazoa > Chordata > Aves > Charadriiformes > Chionidae > Chionis > Chionis minor. The sequence goes on along the minus strand of VZSF01009513.1, from coordinate 1,607,916 downwards.
ATCATGATGAGTAAAGAACAAGATGTTGAGCTTTCTTTACACCTGCATCTCCTAGCTTCATAATGTGTGCAATTTGAGTATTCATTTAATGTAATTTTTCCATGTATCTAATTCTCCAGATTTCTTCACCTGCCTCCAGAAATTTCATAATTAAGAAACATAATGAGGCCCACATGTTCATCAGTACTATTGAAAGCACTCATAATTAATAGCAGGAGAAGGGTTTTACTGTAAATGCAGGTAACCACTAGTGGTAGATGGGGCATATATATTGCCAGCAGGTTTTTGGAAATACAGTATCAATGGTATAGAATGAATCAGAGTTCTCTCTGGTGGTTTTGAGGGGAATACATGGTAGCATTTGTAGCCAAGAGCACCAGCCTGCAAAACTCACTTTGCTCTATAAATAAAGAATGTAATCAATAGTGTAATACATATGTATAGACGTACGGATGCATAGAAACCCATACATACCTTTGGCCACATATGGAGCTGGGAGTTCCAATATTAAAGACAAACCAAAAGGCACAGAATAAACTTTGACATTAATCCATTGCATACTTCTTCCATTGGTTAAGTGGTATTTGGCTCATGATTCCTGATCTGACCGCTTACTGATACCTCAGTGCCGGATCGTCTACGTCAGGCCTTCAACCCAAGCTCTTTGACCAGATTGTGATGATATTTTCCCCCTCTCCACCCACCTTTATCCTTCTGGATATCAGTGAGGCTGTAACATTTTTCTTTTAAATTTGACATTTGAGCATTTTCACAGTGACAGTTCGTTTTTGTGCTACAAGAATGGATGTTTGTGCCCCCTTTTTGGCTTTTCAATTACCTCCCCTGACTAGCCCAGCCAGCTTTTTCCTAGCAGATTGGTTCCCTATCTGCCAAGAAGGAGGCAATCAAAATTATGCAGAACTTCACTGTACAAACTGGATTAACATTACACCAAGCTCAAGCTTTCTGTTTTATAAAAGATTTACTTCCACAGCCTTTTGCTTCCTTCCCTCCCCCCCTCTTTCCCAATGTTTTTTTGTGGGACAGACAGGCTTGCTGGAAAAAAAAATAATCCTGTCCTTCATTGCCCTTTTAAGTTAATTCTCTGTTGTCTGTGAATGACTGAGGCAAATAGTACTTATATTAAAATCTGTAGCCCTGTGGGTTCTGATGATTTCAGAAATCTGTTCAATGCACAATCCTGGGAAACCATCGTATTATCCTTCTGGGCATCAACCTTTTGCAGATTTGTTTACAGTTTTTCTTAGAATGGAAACTTAAACAAGGATCAGATGGCTTCCTTAGAAAGTTGGTGATCTCTTTATTAATACCTTTATAGCCTTTGGTCTGGCCTGTACAGTTCCATAAAAAATATCTGTTCTACTCAGGTATTTACACTTTCAGGGACATTTTGTGAAATTTCTAAAATGAGAAGCAGATACAGTCTGAGCAGTAGTTGCTGATCATTTCTTTTTTTGTTTGGTTGTATTTTTGTTTGCTTGGTCTTTTTTCCCTGGAAGCTTTTAGCTATGTAGAATGTCACCTGGTTTATTTGCTTCTGGTAAATGAACTGCAAAGGTTTCTGATTTTCAGTCTCTTTACTCTTTAATATTTTTTTCCTTTGTTTCCTGATTCTTGAGTGCTAACGTTTGATTTTCATGTATTTTTCAGGCTCACATCTTCTGTGCTTGTCCTTTCAAATTATTTTAAAACTATTCTTCCAAATTGTCTTTTCTGGATAGTTGCTTAAACACACTTCTACAGTAGAAGTTCATCTTTTCTTACCTCAAGCCAGATAGCATGGTTTGATTTTTTTTTCTTTGAGGCAAACCTGATTGTCAGCTCTTGTGCTCTTACCACTGTTTGTGGTGATATTCCTAGCACTGGACTAAAATAAAGACTAAAATCAAACTTTTGAGCAGGCTTACAATGGTAACATTTTTGTTGTTCTCTGTACTCATGTATTACAGACGAGAACAGAAATTATGATTTGCTCTTTTTAGTAGTAACATGCAAAGAGATGCTGGAACAAAGGATTATGTTCAGAGTAATATCAATTTCCTAGTTGTTTTGTAACAAGATTAAGGGAGAGGGTGGGGGGAGGCCAGTCTACCTACTCCCACTAATGACTATGTCATACCCACCGTTACTGGGAAATAACATAAAACGGAGAGAGGCAGCTGAGCAGCTGAGCAGAACAGCAAACTGCGGTGATTGGTATAGTTAGGAAACTGTTCAGGTTTTGGAGACGTTCCCCACCAAATACAGATACCAAAGACCAAGGAATTTTATACTAATGTGAACCTTGTGGTTTAGGAAGTTGCTCCGCAACAGTGTTTCACTGATAGAGTGTTTCACTTTTATCTTGATTATACATCCCTTCAGTGTCATGGCGCAGTTGAGTGCAACTCCCATGACTTGTCATCTGCAGGAGCTTGTGAGCTGCTCAGACTCTGTCCCCTGGTCCAGGCCCCTCTGTGTGACCTGGTCACCTGAAAGCATAGCTTCACAAAGAAGCTGGCTTGCCCCAAAGTGCCATTTGTACCTCACAAAGGAACAGAGGTGTGGCAGGGATGATAAGGGCTATCCCCATTTTATAAACTATTTCCTTTGGCTCCCTGGGGTGTAAAGACGGAGTCTTCTGTCATGCCTGGATTACTATTCTGGTATGAGTCTTGAAGGCAGGCAGCTTGGTTGCCCCTTCTCAAGTGTGTATCATAGAGAGTGCCACACAATCCCATCACATTCCCATGATTGCATCTTCTCAAAAGGCATGGCTTTTCCGAAGACCAACCAATTGCCAGAAATGGACCAGCTTAGCACCTTCGTTATCTATACTTAATTAAAATAAAATCCCCAGTCCTTGAGTGATTTAGAGCATTAAGAACAAATGAGCCAGAAAAGTTAATTACCAAGAAGGGCATGCTTAGAATAAGATGGAGGGCTCATGGGGTGTGTGTGTTTGTGTCGGTTTTGGGTTTGTCTCCCTAATGGAGGTGATAAAGAGGGTAAGATGAAGTTCAGGAGCAGATAGGATGAGAGAGGAAAAGGGGCGAGTGTGGATTTTGTCACTGACATTTTAAGATCAAAGTCTAGGAGAAAGTTAACTGACAAGTTATGAAAAGGTAGCTTCTCAATATAATGTGGTTGATATATTAATTAAAATATATGTATTTATACGTTTTGACCCATAATAAAGTTGGAATGGGGAAATGTGAAGTTTGGGGCTTTCTCAGAGTTAGATTTTCCATTTGAGACTTTTTTTTTTGTTTGTTTGTTTAGAAAGCAACTGTAAAGTGTAATTATAACATCAAGTATATTCTTATGCTAGTTTCCATACTCATCTTATTTGTACATTCCAAAGTAAATGGCTATCATGGGGAATTCTGTATCAAACTCTTATGTTGTAAGTTCAGTGAGGCTTTTATTATGTGTTGCTTTCAACTTTTAATTGTGGGGATTTATAATTCATCCTTTGTATGGTAATGTATGAGGATAATCCACTAAGAAGAATATTATTCTTCAATTAAACTTGTATGGATGGATGGTGTCTTCTTGCTTCTCTGTAGGATCACCTATAGGATATGCATGAAAAGCAAATGAGTTTATCTAAAATACAGCTAAACCTAATTTAACTAATGCAGTTACTAGCTGCTCCTAACATCTGTGAAAATAATTTCACTCTAGGCTATTTTAATGTCAGCTTGCTTTTTGGGAGTAATTGTGAAGACGTGATAATCATCATATATTATGTAGAATAAGAAAGCAAGGACAAGGTATCCAAGGTAGGTTGGCTTGATTACCTGAAATTACTTATTCTTCAGTTTTGCTTTGTCACTTTCTCTATTCATATATTCACAGTTTATATAAATAATCTGTGTCTGTGTTTCCTTTGGCTTGATGTTCCAGAGAGAAAAAAGAAACATAAAATCTTTATGAGAGGAATATTTTTCTTTTCAAGAGGAAAGCAACTCTGCTAAGGTGGATAACAGTGAAAAGCCAATTTTCTGAAAAGACCATAGTGTCTTGCAAGCAGCCCATAGGAATTCTGGTTCAATTTAGTGTGAAGAGCATAAACACTTGAGCCCAGACCAGAGCAATGGTCTGGTTGTGGGTGTGTACACGTGTCAAACAGTATGTTTGAGTCTTTGCTGGACTTTGGCTCGAGGATGTGGTGATGGAAACAGACTGTGCTGGCCATCTACAAGTGTGATTCTTCAGCTAATGAGTGTGTAAATGTTTCCACTGTGTTCATTTCATATAAATCATCTAGACATACGATGTAACTGGTGGTGGAAGGGGGTCCATAGAACTCATTGTTTACTAACATGAACTGATTAAGAGCACTAGCTTATTGACAATCAAATCACCTTCTGAAATAACTGTAATAAATCTAAGTAGAAGACCTCTGCTATGTGTTACTCCTAGCCTTCCTGGGCTGCAAGTGTTGGATTTTGTGTGGTACTGATTTCAAAAGCAATTCTCTGAAAAGGACATGACAAGGTTCCATTTTATATCATCTTCTTGCCTTTCATAAGCACACAATTTATGAATAAAGCAGCATTGTTATTGTTTTCTATATTTTTTTTAAACCAGCTACCAGCATATCTGGGACTGAGGACCAAGATCGTCACCATGGACTGTTAATAATGCTAAAAGGTCTCCCAGGTGAATCATGTGTTCGGTACCTTCATATATGCATGTTTATAACAGGGCAGAATAAGTAAGCGATGCTGTTGACTCAGGAATGAAAAGTTCCTGTTTGTGGTGGCGGCGTTAGCTCAGGAGGTTTCATAGGACTAAAGTGCAGTTTTCATTTTCACCTCGGTTGATTACATATTGCTCTGGTGCACATGAAATGTAGTATGAAGCTGCACCCTAGTTCTGTAGGGGTATTTCTTTAACATCTCCCTGTGGAAAGCTGCCAGGAACTGGGGTGGGCTGGTTGCAGCTGATTCCTACCTGCAAAAGGCTCCAAGTGGCATCAAGTTACTGGTGGCATGAGTGTGCTGGAGGAGTATAGTAAAGAGTCTACAAAAAATGGTAGGATGATGCAAAAGACAGAGTAAAGACAGATACCCTTCTGGGATTCGTGGGGCCGAGCTGTGGTGCCAAGTGCAGTTCTTTGCTAGAGTGAGCAGTTGTGACACGGAATACTTAAACAGAATGGACCTGTTGAATAAAAACTTTCCCACAGACAATCAGAGTTTTTAAAGGTGTTTAGGTGCCAGCCTAATACTGATTTCACTTAAGAGTTAACTGCTTAAATAACACATCTGACACACATTGACGTATTTGCTGTCTTGTAGGCTACTATTATCTGCATAGGCATCTAAATGGTAGGAAGTGCTGTGCAAATAAAGATACACTGAAAGAGAATATCCTTGTTCGTTATAAAAATGACCTTTGGAAAGTACATGATGTATTAAAAAAATTGCTGTCAAGGTAATATGACCTACTACACCTGCGCTAGACACCAATTTAAACAGAAATCCTGGTTAAATTGCATTTTAATACCAATGTCATTTTAGTCCTCTTTCTCCTGTGTATTTATCAAGCAGTGATGTACAACTGACAGGACTACTCAATGGCAGATAATTTTGTTGTTAAGCATCAGTGTCCTGGCTGGAATTCTACGTTTTCCATCAATCTTTGTTGTCAGGTTATTATAGATTATCCATGGTTGTTACGGTGTTTCTGTTACTTAATGGCATGTGGTAGATATGACACAGTATCTGATACGATGGCAGACACATGCATTTGTGTTGTGCATTAAACATCACTACTCTCTGACAGGTAAGCTCTCTCAGCATCTGGCATGCAAATGTTACCGATCAGTGTCTTAAATTAATGTGAAGCTATCCTAAGTAGGCGTTCATTTGAATGTCATTACATTAATTGGTCTGCATAGACTTCTGGCAAAATTATTAAGGCTATTGTAATGTTGCAGAGGAGCAGGAGGTTGAACACACTACTTGTAACCTGTGACTGTAAACGAATTCCTAAGCAATTACAAAAGACAGGTAGTTCTGGAAGTTTAGGTGTAAGTGTACTGTGATCCCTCAAAGTACCTGAATTATTGTAAAGCCAAATGACCCATAATTTGACAGTTAGTTGTTGGGAGGAAAAAAGGGAGGAAATCCTCTTTTTTATTCACATGAAGATTAAGCTGAATTCTTCCATAAAATGCGTTCTCCTCACTCTGTGTGGTGGCACTTGCAAGTTAAAAGCAAATCTTTGATCCCAGACCACAGTTGTTCTTCTGGTAACATTTCCCTGATGTTTTCTCAAAGTTTTTTCTGAGTTCCTAGGAAACATGAAGTATTCACTTCAGAGAATAAAAAGGATTTCGTTGTTGTTTTAAGTATATGAACAATGATATGGTTTAATTAGAATACAAGATATGAAGAAGGGATCTGAAATACTACTTTAAATTATTTTTAACTCTGAATATTCTGCCACTTTTAAAGCATGCAGTGTACAAGCGTGTAGAAGAAGCATTTTGTATGACGCAAATTCTTTGCAAATGGTTTTCTGAAGGCACGTGAGTGATGGCAATCAAATCCAAATTGATGATCTGCCCTATATGGCTTTCACATATGAAACATGCACGGTTGGTCCCATCTTTAAAGGCTGCTGTTCTTTTTTTACTGCATGTTTTGTCTGTGGACCACTATGTCAAGCTAATACAAGTTCAGTTTCAGGGCGTGTTCCGTCTATATGATACAGTCTCTTAAAAATTCAGATTTAAACATCAACATAAGGAAGGGATTAAACAGACTGTTTTTGCAGTCAAAGTTTGTGATTGTTGTGTGACCAATGTAGAGCAGTTGTAGCTCTGGGCAGGGGAATGTACTTCACAGATAGGGAAGTGAGTCTAAGGCACAGATCTCTAAGGATACAACCATTGGGATTCCCTGTTGACTTACCTAAAAGCATCAAGCGATTTAGTTCTTTACCAAACATGAGCCTAAAGCCTCCATATTTGGCACACACCTGAATTCTGGAATGGTGGATGCAGGTATTCATCTTACCTTTCTTGACCACTTATGGCAGAGAATTTTAGAATGACCTTTTTCTATTTTTTTTTAAATTTAAATGTATTTAATTTAAAGTATTAGGCTTAAATATCTAAAATATTCAGCTTATTTTCTCATCACTGCATATAAATACAACCTGTAACTGTGAGTTTTTCAGCCCATATATTCTGTAGCTGGTAGACCTTAGTGGCTATGAAGGAGCTGTAATCATGTAAAAAATGCAATTAAGGATTTTTTTTTAGAAAAATACATGTATACTTTTTTTTTTTTTAGATTACCCATAACGGCTCCAGTGTGTAAACATGTAATTATGGAGTTTTCTTAAATGCTTACTATTTACTCAATAGGCCGTGAGGGCTACAGAAGGAGCTCTTTATTGCTTTGCAGATCATTGAACTTATAGACTGCGTAATAGCTCCTTTGAAACCAACATGCACTATTTTAATGTGGGTGCTGTGTGGAGTCCACATGGCCACATCCCATTTTAAAGACAGAATAGTGAAATGATCATCTCCTAATACAAAAAGCAGTTGTTCCACACTATGGAAGACTTCAAATGTTGTTTTGAAGAACAGAAACCCTTACTGATTTAGGAAGATAGGATTTAGGTTTTTGTTGGGTATTTTGTGACTTTTATTTTTAGGCTGTATGACCCAGATCGACATTTTTGCAGCTAAATAGCGGCTAACTGAATATAGATCTTCGTAAAAGAAAATGTTGACATGATTTAACATTTAGGGCACGAACAAACCAATTTTAATCTTTAGGAATCTGATGCTGTTAGGCTGTCAAGTGCTGGTATGGGAAGGTTGCCAAGCTGGGGATCAGGAAGGGCAGGAATGGTATCGAGGGTATATCTCTTGCTTGTTGCTACTGGTAGTAGTCAACAGTGTTCTCCTCCTGTTCAACTACCCAGTTTCGTTCATGGATCTGGTCACTCAGGTGCCAGACAGTGCAGACCACTGAGCTTTTGGGGCCATGCCCATAATAAACCTAAATGTCTTTTTCCAGGCCGGAGGTGAACAGGGAGAAGGCAAAAGCAATTTTCTGCATTAATGGGGGAGAGCAGTGCTGTGGAGATACACAGAAGTAGGGCGTCGGGGAGAGGGACCATGTTTGAAGCTCTTGCCAAACTTGAGGGTGAACCTAGCCGGCAGTCTGTAGCAGGAAAGAAAAGCATCCTGCAGGTGGTGTGGAGACAAGGGTGGGAGGAATGAAACGCCTTGTTAGTTCCTCAGAAATCATAGTATAGTTGCTTCTGTGTTCTAAGAGCTGACAGCAAATACGAGTTAGTTTACAAAGGCTATTCCTGCAGTAAAAAGGGGAGAAAATGTACATTATTGTGAAGACCTCAGTAGTGTCAGTGCTCAGGATGAGTAATGTGGGAACAAAAGATCAAAGCTTCCATTTTCATAATTTCATTTAACTTCTCTGATAAGTAACTAGCTACATTCAGGTGCATAAGAAATTACATCTGAAGAGTAAAAGTGATACAAATTCTGAGTCTGACAAGACTAATGAGCTAAAAAGCAGTGTGTATTCTGGTGACTGAGAAGAAGGTGTTGTTCTTTTCTTCTTTCATAAGAGCTTGTGTCTACCAAATGCCTCAAAGCAAAATCAAACTCTGTCTGAAACCAAATCTTTTTTCAAGGGAAAAGAGATGGGTCATTTCAATAAGTGTATTGTAAATACCTTAATTTCATATACAAGTTTAAATAAGAAGTTACTTACAAATGAGGAATGGATGAGTATGAAGAATAACTGTTCCTAAATATGAATGCTAGCATTCCAGTTAGAGAATTTAATTAAGATAAGAGTTCTTAAACTGCAGCAATCTGTTAAGATATTTGAGATGAGTGTATTGTGAATGGAGAGTTTGCTGCAATGTCAACATGCATGTCAAAGTTAGATACAGCACCATAAATTAGAAATAACAACACTGTCAAATTTTATGTATGTCTTTCATTTTGTTTTTATGATGTAGTATAATGATGTTTTGTTAGCTGACTAATTTGTTGATGTTCTACTGTATACAAAAGGGCCATTAGATGCACCAACATAAAAACATTTCCTATCAGTCATTCACAGAAGAGTTTATTAAAAGGCAACATTCTGAATATCTGATTGGTTCCTAATCCAGTTTGTAGTTTGTTACTAAGGGCACTAATTGGCATTTACTTGGTAGAGACAAATAACGTTCTCTGTCTTCCCAGCCCTTGAATTGGCTCTTCCAGAAACATCAAATCAGAATACAAGTTGCACTGCTTTTCCGTTTTATTGAAACTGTTGCGCTGATGAGAAACCCCTTACAGTCTAGAGCTGTTTAGAATTGCACTCTTTTAAAATATGTATCACAATAGTATTTGCAAATAAAATATAAAAAAAAGATGGTAAATCCTCCTTTACTCAGCTTCTTTTCTCCCCTTGAACTGAAAACTGGTAGGATTGAAAGTGAAAGAGGTAAAACCAATGACATTTTAATCATCATACTTCTAAGTCTGTATCTAATTAGGAACAGGTAGGTAGACAATTTCATGTCCTTCAAGATGATATCCACATTCTGAAGAGCCCCGTTACAAAGATTTTGTAGAGAGGACTGAGAAAACCCAAAATCTCTCTTTGCCTAGGAAGTGGCATGTGAAACGGGACTATGTATTTAAAGATGACCCATCAAAATAAAACTACTTACAGCTGCAGTGGAGGAGGAAAAAGTGAGTTGTTTCTGGAAGTGTCTGTCCAGTTCAGACATCTGTCCTAGGTTGAGATGAATTGTCCACAAGATAAACCTGTTTGTTTCAACTCACCACAGGCAGCATAAAGTTTCTAGTTTAGCTATACCAAATTATTCATAGAGGTTTGAAGTCAGGTGGTACACATTTCACCATGACAGTGTTACCTGTGAAAGCTCTTGTGCATCACTTTTGGTGCATTGTTTGTTGAATGTATTGCACAGAAATCTCCATAATCTTGTGTACAACAACTTTTAGAAATGAATAGTGTTGCCGTTTGTAAGGCAAACAAAGAAAATCATTGTACCACTTCAATGTAAGCAACATTTCAAAATGCCTCTCAGTAGAACACAAATCAGTAGAAAGTATGGAAAGCCTTTCATCCTAGTAACTAACATTTTGCTAATCTGTTGTTTATTCCCACACTCATTCTTCCTTCAACTGCATGGATAGAATCATACTCTGTTCCCCATCTCCCAAGTCTGTTAATCCCCTTTTGTTTTGTAAGCAGCTCAAATAAAAGAGATAGCGTTGCATTTCCAATATCACTTAAATCAGTCAGTGTTGAGAATGGCTGTTTGGGGATTCCCTATTAAAAAATACAGCAAAAAATAACATGTACAGGAGAATCACATTCAAAGTCTTCAGCCTGTGCCTGCTTTCAAAATACTCTCGTTTGTATGGTATATAAACACCAAAACCGTCTCTGAATTCTCTGAATTCTTCAGCTATGAAGTTTTGTGTGCGTGCCGGATCTAGAGCACAAATCTTATGAGGAGCAGCTGAGGGAACTGGGGTTGTTCAGCCTGGGGAAAAGGAGGCTGAGGGGAGACCTTGTCGCTCTCTACAACTACCTGAGAGGAGGTTGTTGTGAGGTGGGGGTTGGTCTCTTCTCCCAAGCAACAGGCAATAGGACAAGAGGAAACAGCCTTAAGTTGTGCCAGGGGAGGTTTAGAATGGATATATGCAAAAAGTTCTTCACTGAAAGGGTTGTCAAGCATTGGAACAGGCTGCCCAGGGAAGTGGTTGAGTCACCATCCCTGGGGGTATTTAAAAGACAGGTAGATGTAGCACTTAGGGACACGGTTTAGTGGTACTTGGCAGAATTAGTTTAATGATTGGACTTGGTTTTAAAGGTCTGTTCCAACCTAAACCATTCTATGATTCTATGATTTTAAGAAGGAGCTGAGGGAGGGAGGGAGAAAACTCCCTCACAGAGGGAGAAAACTTCTCTTAGATGAAAAATCCTTAATATCTCAACCTCCAGGTGTAGACAGGGGAAGCATCCTCTGCAGTGCACTTTGTGATAAAACAGTCAGTGTGACGGGGCAAGTACAGTCATCAGGAAATGCCAGTGGCCTGGAAAGTGCCAGGACATTGGGCAGCACCCACAGGAGAGGTGGGCCTGGGGCTCTCCTTGGGAGGGATAGTCATCTCGGGCCACAGGGGACCACAGGAAAATACTGAAGGTGTGTTGGTAGAGCTGCAGTTGTTAAGAGCGATTCAGTCAGACAGGCTGACGTGGTGGGGAGAAAGGCTGTCATTAAGCACACCAAATGGATCTGTGTCGTGTAAACTGGGCGTGTGTATTGAGATTGCTTCTTCCTGTTCATACTTCCTCCTGCCTCCGCCCTGTTTTCCTTCATTCTTTCCCCTCCTACTAGAGAGGAGCGGAGGATGGATTGGAGGGAGTAGGCGGGGAGGGTCAGTCAGTTCACAGAGAGTTGAGATTCAGCATCTCAATGCAGTTCAGCTGAAGCCTGGAGAGCTTTTCTTCCCTGGTCTATGCATAGAGATTCACTGTGGCAATTCTGTTTCATTTCTGCCGTATGCCCAAACTTGTGGACTTCCTTATACAAAGTTGTTTGTCTTTATTCTTATTTTACTTTAAGCACTGCTTTATTCTTTTTCTGATACATCCATGCCTTTCCAGGCCTACTGATTTTGAAAATGGTGGTGTGCTACTGAGCTTCGGCCATACATCAGATATATTTTTCTCTCTTCATGTCTTACAAGCCTGTGACCTGCCCACAGTTGCCAAGAAGCTAATTATATCAAGTCATGATTTCCTTCTGGGGTATAATTCTCATCAGTGCATCCTGGCATTTTTATGAACTTACTAATAACCCAAGACAAAGAAATATGAACCTGTTCATGGAACAGTGGGAGTAAGCCCAATCCCCAGTATATAACAAAAAATGTTAATCATCCTCTTCAGGTACCCTAAGAGTCTTGAGAGAAAGGACATACAGTATGGATTGGTTAAAAAAAAAGAAAGAATTGGGCTTTCAGTCACATTTGGAAGGCATTTTGGAACTGCCATTAATGATATTAGTGGATCTCATGATCAGCTGCAAAACTAATGATGCAGTTTGCTGCACTCGGGGAAAAAAATAGTGATGAAGACATTATAAAAAGAGTTATTCCCTTGTCTGAGTATTAGCCTAGTGTCATGGGATGGATGTATTTGACACAGTAATGATTTAGCAACAGTTCATTTTTATTAGTAATTTGAGATGTATCGAGAGTGAGTTTAGCAGCACATAATCATTAACTGATTCAGAGATTTACAAATGATTTGACTAAATAAATGAACGACTTCATTACAGATTTGAAGATGACAAGATTCACCCTAACTTACTATAGAGTATCCCAAACTAATACACATGCATATGAGAATAAGCAAATATGTGTAATGAGTTTACGCGTGCACAAACACACACCTATACATGCATACACCGCAGTTTGTAACTGTGGAGATCAAAAGATCACTTAGTATCACACAACTTTATTAAGTTGGGAGGTAACTTTAGTTTATACACGTGCATGGAGAAAGAAAGAGCATCCATGTCTATAAAGTAAATGCATACACACATATGGATGGAGAGGTGGATGAAAGAGAGACTGGCCTATAGTTAAAATTTCCCTTTTTGAGTTAGAGTAAATAGTCACAATACATTGGCATTCCTCAACGGGCAAATGTTGAAACTCAAGAAGGATTCTGTCGCCCTGGGTTTCCAGTCCTCGAGGTGGTTGCCTGAGAAAGCATCATAACTCAGGGGACATACTGGCCACAGCCTGCTGTGATCCAGAAGAGCTCAAAGGGGTCTTGCTAGAATCGCTACTTACAGGATCCAAGATAATTGACTTTCATCAAGTATTTTTCCACTCTGGTCCTGGCTTGGACAATGGGGTAATCCTTTCCATTGGTTAGCAAGCCCAGGACTTGTGGTCCTCATGTCCCCCTTTCCATGGCCATGATCCAAGTGTTGTCTGGCATGATTGATTATAGTTATTATCAGCAGGAGCCATGGGACCCAGGTGCACTAGGGAGTTGCCCTAGTGTTCTGGCCCATTGCTTTCTCCCCCTTTCATTCTTTCATGTTAGACCATTATGTATCNTGGTCCTGGCTTGGACAATGGGGTAATCCTTTCCATTGGTTAGCAAGCCCAGGACTTGTGGTCCTCATGTCCCCCTTTCCATGGCCATGATCCAAGTGTTGTCTGGCATGATTGATTATAGTTATTATCAGCAGGAGCCATGGGACCCAGGTGCACTAGGGAGTTGCCCTAGTGTTCTGGCCCATTGCTTTCTCCCCCTTTCATTCTTTCATGTTAGACCATTATGTATCATTCTGGTTATTGCATTATTATTGAGTGGCCCAGATGGGGGAGAAGGTCATGCCAGATACTGAGAAGCCTAAGAGTGGCAGGGGGGAGGGACTGCACCACCACAGCTAGGAAAGAAACAGAGATTTTCAAAAATTTTTTTTTTTTTTTTTTTTTCCATAAACCAGGCTATCTGAGTGAACGTCATCCAGACTGGGAATTATGTGTCTCAGTTTATTTAAAGGTAGATTGGTTGCCAGTGGGTTCTTGTGGCACTTTTGTCACTCTGAGTTTAATTTAGTGGTCCAGATCCTCTGGGACATTTTAGCTCTGATGACAGAAAGATCTAGGATACAGTATCATCCAAGCCAGTTGTGAATTTCCTGCAATGTGCCCAGCAGCACGGACTAGGCAATAAGTTGTGGTTTGGGAGTACTGGCAATAAATCTGCACAGACATTTTCTGTCAGAATTGTTTTTCAGAAAAGACAGTGCTTTATCAGAATTCCAGTTTGGGTGAAATTTGGAAGGTGAACCATATATAAGCACCCACACTGTCTTGTCCAGGTACTTTTTCCTGGGACAGCTGGTGTTGAAACACCCCCACAGGAGAGGAAACTCAGGTTAGTTTCTCTGCTACGCTTAGTTTAAAACTTGGTCTCCTAGGTCTCAAGAAAGTGTTCAGATCTGAAGACTGTTTGCTTACAGTATTGCTGCCTTAGTTTGTTTCAAGAATTTGTTTTAATTCCAGTGCTGAATGTGAAAAGATTTTGAAACCTTGATATTTTTGTGGGAGTAAAGCTCTGCTTCTCTCCCCAGCCTGTATTTGCCAGCTGGTGTACGGCAGAGTGGTCCCAAAGCTGTACATGCAACTCGCCAGTTGAAGAGACAGTACAGGTTTCAGCAGTCCTTCCCTTCTCCTGTGCCACCTGGAACACCCGAGGACAGCACAGGATCCCCACCAACGCTGTTGTTAATGCTCTTGAAGAGGCTTACATTTGTTAACTGTGTTTTGAGATTGTATGAGACTGGAAGGAGTTGTAAACACCACTGAGGGAAAGAAAACGATGAAAAAGAGAAGAAGCAAAAGTGATGGTGTCATCATTCAATTTGACAGGGGAATAGCAATTTGGTTTTGAGCAATGTAGAATGGTTGTCACATCCTGGCTCAGGAAGGTGACAGTTCAGTTCTACATAAGGAGTATTGGGGCATGGGAACATTTGACAAGGCTGCTTTATTTATTGGTATATTTTCACAAGCTTGTCAGGGAACTCCCAAGCTTGGAGTGGGGAGGGGTTGCAGAAGAGTGAACTTTAGACATAAAAACCCGTGCAATGTTGCTAAGCAGCACACAGAACCCTATCTTCAGGTTTTGGCACCTAAAAAATTTGTAAACATTCTGATGCAGGATCAGTGGGGTTTTTTTATCTATTTTATGAAAACAGGAGAGACATGTTAAATACTGTGGACTTGATCTTCCACTAGCAATGCATAGAAACAGAACCATTCAAATTAATGTCACATAGATTTACCATTAATTTGCATTCTGATGAACATTTTGTTACCAAAATTCCCCTCATTAAGCTGAAATGACTTTGGTCCTTACCTTATTTCAGGTAGGGCTTGGGTGACTCTTAGGCTTTCTAGTGATGCTATTCATAAATTGATTTCACCTCCAGCAGAGAATCAATCATAAGTTAGATAGCTAGATGACCTAAATAGGAGCAGATAGAAACATATTCTGTGAGTTTTAGTTGGGTTCTTAGTCTCCATGTTGGCAGAGATGCAGATTATCACATGCACAAGACGGTAGGGAAGGAACTGGGTGGCTGCTGTGAGAAACAGATAGACAATCATGACAGAAAGTATTGCTTTAAGACCCTTTATTCAGTTTCATCTCATCTGTTTTCTCTATCTTAGCTCCAAAATATCTACAATAGAATCTATGAAGATGTCAACAGCTTTTTTTTTTTTTTTCTTTTTCCATTTTCTTGTATTTGTGTCACATCAATCAAGAATCTCAGGAATCTAACTAAAATAAAAACAAAGCATCATATGATTCCAGTGGAAGATGAAAAATTCTGTTCTCTTCTTCAGTTTTAAAGTTTATGTTCCTTTCACTTTGTAGATTGCTGATCCTTACAAATGTTTCAGAATTTGACGATAAAACCAGTTACCTACAGGGAAAGGAAAAAAACCCGACTCCAAAAGTTCAGCTCCTTACATTGACATAAAATGTAAGAGAAAGGTTCAATTAACCTTACCCAAGCTTTTCTTTAGTAGACTGCAGTTGATCCACCCTATCCAAAAGATATTAGTGCGCCTAGTGTCTGGAAACAACATCTTCTGCTTTAGGAAGGTTATTGTACCGGTCGTTAGGTATTTTCAGTTCAAAGGAAAGTATTACGTTTTAAAATCTTGTAGTCTAAACAAGCTGCCAGTAGTCATAGAAGGGTTTCACCTTCTTCCTCAACTCTCCATCTCTGTAATTAGAACTGGGTTTGAAAGCTAAATGAGTGGCTTTGGCATTTGTGTCAATTCACAGAAGGAATAAGGTAAAATAATTTTATCCTGCCAAGAAGCATTGTCTCAAAAACAGTAGGCAGCCAACCAAGTGCTGGTTAGACTACTTGAACAGGGAGTCAGGTGAAATTCTTGAGCCACATAAAATCATGTTTGGTGATTGCTGACCTTAACGCTGCCGTGAGCAGCATGGCATGAACCTCAGCAAGAAGATCAGATGGGCACTACTGCAGCAAACTCTGAGTCAGGAGGTGAAGGAATCTGTAAGAAAAGGATCTCTCTGGAACAAATGTGGACTTCTGAAGAAAGCATAGGATTATATGTCCAAACAGCTGACAACTATGGTAGAAGACACAGCTGGGACAAAGGCTGTACCTTGTTACTGATATTGAATATCCTCTAAGAAAATGTTGCTCTGTTAAAAAAGAAGTGGGAGCAAACACTTTAAACTCCTGTATTGCTCAAAGCTAAAATGAGCTAATGAGATATCATATATATTATGCAAGGAGTTTAATAAAAATCTCATAACAATTTGTGTAACTTGGCAAGAGAATTTATTTCCTGAACGGAAGGAAAGATTATACTCTAATAGTTATAAAAAAAAATAAATTAAAATAAATGCAGGATATGTTTAGGAACTGTGCAACATATCTTAATAGACTATTGCAGTGAAGAGATTATAGGACGTATACTTAAAAGAGTTGTAACACAGTAAACAAAGGCATGCCTTTCTACCTCACACTCCAGAGATTTTTGTCTATTCTGGATAACCCCTAGCTAGTATTAGTGCATTGCTCTAAGCATGAGAGGGGCTAAATGTTTTTTTTGGGAAATACAGCAACCAGAATGAGACATTAAATAAAAAACAGACTACAAAGGCATTTGCAGTAGGAAAAGAAGACAGTGAAATTTCTCACCTTATGAAGAGAAGTGGGTTTGACAAATATGGTGACTTGCTTCTCATTCGCAAAAAAGGGTGGTCCTTCTGTTAAATGATAGTACACCACTGCATTTGCAGAGTGATTTTATACCACCAAGGTCTTAAAAAGGGGGCAAATCCATGATCCACACAGAGAACACTAAACCAACAATGTTATTGATTAAGACTACATTTCCTTTTCTCTTCACATATTTGAAGTAATTGCTTGGAATAGATTTTTTTTTGAGCGCTCAATAAATTAAATATGACCCCCCTACACCCAAATAACATAAAAACTATGACACAAACACTAAAATCATAAAATCATAGCATGGTCAGAGTTGGAAGGGACTTTAAAGATCATCTAGTTTCAATCCTCCTGCCCTGGGTAGGGACAACCTCCATTATAGCAGGTTGCTCAAAGCCCCATCCAGCTTGCCCTTGAACACCTACAGTGATGGGGCATCCACAGCTTCCCTGGGCAACTCTGTTCCAGTGTCTCACCACCCACACAGTAAAGAATTTCCTCCTAATATCTAATCTAAGTCTACCCTCTTTAGTTTAAAACTGTTAACCCTCATCCTATCGCTACACTCCCTGATAAAGAGTCCCTCTCCACCTTTTCTGTAAGCTCCCTTTAAGTACTGGAAGACCACTATAAGGTTTGCCCGGAGCCTCCTCTTCTCCAGGCTGAACAACCACACCTCTCTCAGCCTGCCTTCATAGGAGAGGTGCTCCAGCCCTCTGATCATCTTCATGGCCCTCCTCTGGGTTCGCTCAGGTCCATGTCCTTCTTATGTTGGGGGCCCCAGAGCTGGACACAGAACTCCAGGTGGGGTCTCACAAGAGCGGAGTAGAGGGGCAGAATCACCTTCTTCAACCTGCTGGCCATGCTTCTTTTGATGCAGCTCAGGATGTGGTTGGCTTTCTGGGCTGCGAGTGCACATTGCCAGCTCATGTTGAGCTTCTCATCCATGAACACCCCAAATCCTTCTCCTCAGTGCTGCTCTCAATCCATTCTTCACCCAGCCTGTATTTGTGCTTGAGAGTGCCCCAACCCAGGTGCAGGACCTTGCACTTGGTCTTGTTGAATTTTGTGAGGTTGGCACAGGCCCGCCTCTCAAGCCTGTCCAGGTCCCTTTGGATGGTATCCCTTCCCTCCTGCATGTTGACCATTCCACACACCTCGGTGTCATCAGCAAACTTGCTGAGGGTGCAATCCATCCCACCATGCATGTCACCAACAAAGATGTTAAACAGTACTGGTCCCCATACCAACCCCTTAGTAATGCCACTCGTCACTGCTTGCCACTTGGACATTGAGCCATTGACCGCAACTCTTTGAGTGCAGCCATCCAACATCCAACATCAACATGACTGCAACATCTTTAAGTGCAGTTCCTTATCCAGTGGTCCATCTGTCAAATCCATGTCTCTCTAGTTTAGAGACAGAATGTCATATGGATAGGAATAATAGAAATCTCATCTTTTTAATATCTCTCATGTTGTCTAAACACAACAGTGAAGATAGAGATAGCAGAGATAAAGATGTTTTAAACATGGAGTTGTTTAAAGGATATTGTGTGTGTGTGCCAAAGAAGACATACTCTTCACAGTTTGTGATGTATATATTTTAAGACATGTTTTTAAACCAGCTGGAAAAGTTCCAACGGACCTTTGCCAGATTTCACACTACTTTGTGGACGTTTCACTGGGAATTTTGTTACGTTAAAGAAAAAAAAAAAAGGTTTCCAGTTGGTATTTCACTAGGACCTGACTAAATGGGCATATTGTATTAATCATAAAACCAAAGTGTTAGAGGGCTTCTGTGTAGTCAATAACTGTGCCTGTTAACTTCCCATCAGGAAAAAATGGTGTAGAAATAGTCTTTTTTTTTTTTTTTTTTCCAGTTTAGGAGTAAAGCTTGTTTTTAAAGTAAGTTGCTTAGGTTTTTTGTTCAATTATTTTTTCAATGATATCAACACAGGGTCTCAGTTATGTTTCTTGGTTAATTACTGCTTCAAAATGGGCAAGCAATGAGAATTAAACATCTTTGTGCTTAGTCCAGAGAGTTGATTTGGCAATAAATATAATTTTTCAGTGACAGAGCAATAGGTATCTTTTAAAAGCTACGTTGAAAAATACCATCTATGGCTTTTCCGTAAATGTCCTTTCTTTTAATTTTTGGCAATCTTTTTCAGCAGTGATTTAAACAGTACTTTAGGTACCAAGCAGAGCTGGTTAAATTGAAACCTCCCAGAACTGTCTGTGAGTTCATGTTTTCTCTGCAAAATACTGTGCTTGAATCCCTACAGATTCTTTAGCTTTCATCCTACTGAAGTGAAGCAAATAGGAACCATATCCTCTGGCTTCCAAGACAAATCAGCAGAATTTCTCTGTAGCTCCATACAGACACCTGAGATGTCCTCACAGTTTCCTAATACTTACACCAGGGCATAACTAATTTTTTGGTCAGCATTACACTGAAGGTAGATAAATACATATTTAGAAACAGAAGCCACTCCACAGCAGTACACCATTATAAATGTGTAACACAGCTGCATTTTTGCGATGCCCTGTTTGACTGTTTTTGTAGCTGTCAGTACTTCTTCTCTGCATATAAGTGCAGAAACTTCCCTTAGATTCATGCACAGAAATCAATCTCTACTGTTAATGTTCTTTCCACGTCTACTTCCACCTGTTTGTGGATATGTGAATTTGAGAGTTTGACTTTCGCAAAATTTTGCTCCTAATATGCATTAGCAATCCATTACCCTTAATCATTTGTTTAGCCCCAAATGGCTTTCCATTAGCACCCTTGTGGAAACTAAAATGGAAAAATGATTTGCTCATGAAAGGCAGAAAAGGCGAAATTCAGAGACATGAGTGCTTTCCTGATCTGTATATCTTTCTGATCATCCAGCTGGAAAATAGGACTAAAATAAGCATGGTCATTGAAAAAAATCAGGATCACTGACTACTCATGCTGTTTTCCCACAGGACCCTGTAAAGGTTGCATTCTTTGATTCTAAAATGATTTCTTATAGAATCATAGATATTCATGAAAGATGTTATTTGGTAACAAGTAAGCCACTGTAGTTTAACTCTCTAGCAACATAGTTATTCTGTCACAGTCAATTGCCAAGTGAGTGATGGTTGCAAGTGAATCAAGATTTCATCTTTCAAAGAGTTTGAAATTTTTTTCCTTTTTATTCTCAGACAATGCTTCATTTTTTTGGCATGTTATGTAAAATGCTCCAATATCAAGGAGTTCACAGACAATGGATGGAAAGCATCTACCTTCAGGTATAGCATAGCCTAATGATTCTCCCTTCTAATGTCTATTATATGCTGATATCTAACCTTTTCCTTTGTGTAATTTCATGTTCTTAGTCCTTATTAAGCATCCTTTGGCAGAAATAGTTAGTGTACTTAGTCTGTGTATTAATTTTTTTCTACAAGCTGTATTGAACGCATTTGTAATATTGTTTAAGCTTGCATCAGGAGCGTGTTTTTGAAATCAATGTCCTGTTCATTACCATCTTCAGGGCTATGGTTCATAATGAGGGTTTCAACTGGATCCCATTTGGATCAATCTAAACCAGGACTGCCAGGAACAAACCTCTCAAATGTGTGGGCATCAGATCCTCAGCACTAACTGTTTTGCTCAGCAAACCTGGTCCTATTAGTCTTCACTACATGCTAGTGTAGAGGGAGGCATTTAGTCCTGGTTCCTCTCACACTATGCCTAGTGAAGTCTTATGCAGAAGGATTTGTTCTTAGAGATTACACCTCTGATAGTTGTGCCTGGATTTCTGAATATCCTAATTTGATGTATATAAAATGTTCTTTTAGTTTATTTGTCAACCTCATAAGTATTTTCAGATTATTCTCTGTATTCTTACTACTGTTTTCTTTTTCTGTGCCATCGTTATAGATGCATTATTTGTAAGGAGAAAGATCACAGGGCTCTATCACAATATTGTCGAGGAACTATAGGCACTATCACTTGCCCTTCCTTTGAGACATAATAAAGTTTTTTCTCATTTATCTTTCATTAATATCTGTAACATCTCTACTGTAGGCTAGAACTGAGACTCAAGAAACTTGCAGTCTCGGTCAGGCTGTACCATGGCCCTCCTGGGTGACTTTGGCCATATCATTTACTGCCCTGCATGTCTGTTTCTCATTGAGTGAAAAATAATTTTTGCCCAAATTTCTTAAAGTTTGAGATGTGTAAATTAAAGTATAGGTCAAACCTTGATGACCTAATTACTAGTGACTTTCAGCCACCTTGTTGAATATATTCTTCTCTTAAAGTGGTAGAAGGTGATGTTTTATAGTAACCTGAGCCAATACATAATATTTTACAAAAAGCAGGAAATGTAGGCAACTTACTGCATCGTTGTGTTTATCTCCTCTATTTTTTTTTTTTCCCCTCTCCTGTGAGGGTGGATTAGAAATATAGTGTAACCAGAGAGAAGTTCTGATAAGGGTTCAAAGAATAATATCAGACATTAGTATCATACAATAAAATTGTCTGAAAGAGGATTGCTACTTTGCTGAAAGAAATAGAAGTGGATGCTTCTTGGTCAGTAGGCTTTCCTTTTCTTTATTACTTCTAAGGGAGAGAAGTATGTACACAGAAATGGTAGAAACATTGTCATCTATGTGAGTATTTCCTGCGCGTTGGGTGTTTTTTTTTTGTTGTGTTTTTTTTTTTTTTTTAAATGCATACTTTCTGAGGGCAATGACGTAATTTAACATAAATCCTTGTCTTTATCTCTGTGGTGAAGGTGAAGCTGAATGAAAATGTTACATAACTTAAGCAATGCTAAAATAAAGCATCTGACACTGTCAGAAACTAAAGCAGTCTTTTTTCCAGGCGAAATTACTAGTACTGAAATAACATTTCAATAATAAAACATAAAAGTGATACACAGTGGGAGATCATTAAAAAGTATCCTGTCACTTGAATCAGACCATGTATTGTAATGCAGATTATATTGATTTGTTGCAAGTTTCAGATTGAAACTAGAGTTTCCCCCAGGTGAGCACAGGTACTAAATCTCTTTGAATTATGGTAGCAAACAGCAGGGTAGTTGATACAACGTCTCTCTTACCAAAAACTTGAGATCAGAAGGTTATTAGCAGGAGATTTTCAGATTTCTTTCTGAAAGCTCAATAAATTATTAACCAACTGTATTCATATTATTTGCAGTACTGCTGATGGTTAGTTTTTAAAAAGAGCAGTGCTGGGCTGTGCCTTTATTTTCGTTGTAAAGTAGAGTATTATTCATGTTGTTCTTTTCAAAGATTGAGACATTTATCTCAGGTAAAGGCAAGATGCCCTTTCCCAAGATCTAAATTCAGATCTTCCACATTATGGTTCCTGGCAATTACCAGGCCTCTAAGAACATTTCTTGTTATTGCGTTTTGAAAATGTCTTAACTTTATCAGTTTTACCTTTGGTAGATGCTGTATCCCACATCCTCAAAGGGATAGGAATAGCCATAACAGAAAGGCGTGTCAAGACTATAGAGAAGGCTGCTAGGATTATCCTCTCAAACGATTCACTGTGACATTTGAAAGTATCAGGTGGGATAGCAAACTTCTCAGAGTTAATCTGATCAGTCCGTGTTATGCGAAATAGAAGTTTCCTCCCATTTAGGTGCTGTGATCTCTCATTCATGTCCTGCCAGCTGAAGCCCATGGCAGTACATCCTGTCCCAGTTTCCATGACGATTCTCAAAAAGTTCTGTGGGAACCTGTACGATGGCTGATGTGCTGCTTTGGCAAGCTGAGGGACAAATGATTGACTAAATCTTCTGCTGAAGGCCAGTAGCAAGAAACCGGATTCAGTTACGTTAAGGTCTCTTTAGGTTGCCCTACCAGTATGAAGCAACCAGACAGTCGCAGAAACAACCCCTGTGTGCGAGGAGCTGCCTACAGATGGAGCAGAGGCCTACAGATGGAGCAGAGGGCGTAGTACTGTGTGAGTCTGCTCACAGCCACTAAAGGGTGAGATCCATCAAACACTGAACTTAGGGAAGGGGAGGCAATTAAAGAGAGAATGGGTCTAGGGCTGTACTGGGCACCATTTTTGCAGCCTCTGTCAAGAAGAGTTCGGTGTTGAGAAGGACCACAGGGAGCACAGCTTCAGGCAGAGCAGCCCGAACCCCCTTTCACTTTTGCTGCCGAGGACACGGTCTCAGCCTGTGTCAGAGTGTTGCAGTACAAAGTATTGGTGATTCAACGCTCATCTCGTCTCAGCTTTTTCCTCTGTTGCAAAAATTGCATATCTGAGAGCTGGGACTAGGGAGTGGAATAAGATCAGAATTGCTCAGTAGCTGGTGGTGATACCTTTGAGGATCACACCACCAGTACTAAAAACTACTGTAGATTTTCATCACTTTTCAAAGAAACTGCATTCAATTTCTACTTTGCCTTGATGTACTGTATCAGATCTGTCAGATTCTGTTTCACATTAGATCTGGCTTTGAAAATATTATTTTACCATTTCTTTCCCTGAAAGTCTTTCCAACTAAAGTGAAGGAGTGTGTTGTGATTTTATTTTTTCAGTTGATTTAGTGCTCTGGAGCACGCTGTCTCTGTATTCGTATATTCTTGCTGTTACTGAATTTAGCCCTCGTAGAAGAATAGCCTTTCAGGCTGTGTGTCCCTATTGCAGAAGAGATACGACTTGAGCATCTGCTTGCCTTCCTGAGCATTATTCTGTCAGCGCGCTCACCTTCCGTCTCAAGGAGCCCTCCTTAATCATGAAGAGCAGTTTTTTCTCAGAAATCTGTTTCATCTTGGGCATTTTTGCTGTGCCTGTTGTGATGGTACAAAGTCGTAGAGGTGGGATTTTCCTTGTGGCATTTTCTTAATTGGGTTTTGTACTGAGTCTGCTATCTTGTGTCAAATAAAGTAATGAATATGGAACATGGTGCAGGCAGTTCAAATCATACTACAACCTTAAGTACCAATTTCTGTCAGTTCCTGTCAGAATTATACCTTTTGTAATTTTGGAAGGATTTCTTATATTAAAAATGTGGCTGAGCTGTACCCCTATATTGTGCCAGAACTTCAGCTGAATGTGTGTTGCTTTGTCCTAATAAGGTGATTTTGCATAATTTGTGGATTTCTAAAGGGGAGGAGGGGAGATGTCTGACCAGGTGCAAGTCTGAAAGCCTTTCAGCATTGTTAAATTACTAGTATTTCAGTACAGGTTACTGAACATTGATTGAAAGAAAGTTCAAAAAGATTACAAGAAGAACAAAATCCAAATTGCCTTAAGGTAATAGGTTTGTTCTTAACAGGTGTAGATTTTTGTGGTTATAATGACGTCCATGAAGTTACACCTTTTTAAATCTTTTCATCTGACAAGCTTTTCCTCCTAGATTATGCGGTTTCCTGCAAACACAAAGAAAAGAGAATTAATACTATTTGAAAAGGAGCATTCATGAATTTGACTTGTCTTCTCATATGTGATATACTGTGTCCCTGTTTGTTTCATGTTGTTTTTATTTTCTCTTATGTTGAAAATCCACTGGAGAAATATTCTAGCTCTTGCCTGTTTTTCAGTAGACTGGTGACTTTACCAAATGTTATATTTTCAGCACACTATGGAATCATGCCAAAAGTAATCATTGCCTTTTTCAGTGTTTGGATCCTGGATTTCAATTAATTGCTGTTATTTTATTTATTACTGTCTTTTAGAAGATTTAGTAATACATTTGTACCATGCCATAGCACTTTTGGAGTAGAGCTAAATTAATGGCAAATTCATGGAAGAGAGCTAACTGGCAAGAGAGCTAACTGGCAAGAGAAACCACTGAATTACAGCTTAGGAAGGATTGTTCAATGTAGAGCTCATACATAGCAGACTTAGACGTGCCAGTAGAACAAATGGCATTAGGGATTTTTGTTCAGTAATTCTTTGATGTTTAAAAAGGTCAACTTGATCTGCACAGTTACAAGAGATAAATTCATTTCTGTAATCAATGTATTTTTTGTTTCAAGCTCTCACCCCTGATGGTGTGGAACTGCATTGAGAAAGAAGCTCGTATTTTAGATTCAGGTTTTCCTGGAACATATTCCTATCAGCTGGTGTCACATTTGCCTCTTTTTCAGACATCTAAACTGAGATTCTTTTCACCCAGTAAATGCTAAAAGCTAGTCATCTCACCCTAAGTGACTCACTCAGTCCTTTTAACTGATGGAGAGAAACAGCTATATCAAGCGAGGGCAAATATATCACATCGTTACGATGAAATGAAACACACTTCAGAGGTGCCTATTTCTCTCCATTGATTATTGAAGATCCTAGTCTAGAGCACGCTAGTCCTAGCTAACTCATCAATGCCTAACTTAGGCAGAACAACTGTACTCTTGATCCTTACTTCCAAGTTCAGAATTTGTTGCTGAAGCTTCTCAGAAGAACGGAACCATGCAACCAAATTGCAGGAATGTTTGCTAAAAAATGCTAAAAGCCGTTCAACCAGGAACTGAAAAACACTTTCTTAGCTGGATGTTAGGCCTGTTCCCCATTTGAATGCTTCCTTAAAAAATGTATGATTAAGCATACATTTGGGCTTTGGAAGCAGTCTTTAACAAATGATGTTCTTGAATTGTAAGAGCTTGCACCATGTTACGGTAAGAATGTGTTACTGAGGTGAGAGAACCAAAAGGAAGGGGTAAAGTAAGACCTGAAAACTTAATGTGAGTTATCTGTTGGGTCAGTTGGTTAGATTCATAAGAGATGTTGGGAGTCTTTGTAGGCTCTTTCCAAACCCACACAATAAAAAGGAAAGACAAATACAGTCAGTGCAGTCACAATGGCATGTCTTGCTTATTAATGACCCTTTAATAAAAGATTCTTCAAGAGAGTTTGTCTGTAGTGATTTTATTCTTTTAGTTTAGAGTGTTAACTGGCAAAGCTTTATGAAATGGTTTTGCGCTCGACAGGTTTTGCTCCCGTGGTGACCTCCAGTTTTAAAAGGAATATTTTTAATTAATAAAGTGAAGGATACAATCTATCAGCTAAGGGTAGAGGTACTAAAGCTGCTTTCTAAACATGGAGTCTATATTGAGGAAGAAAATAAGTAGTTTGTTGTACACTTGTACATTTTTTTGAAAAGGTAGAGGTATGAGAAATATGAAAGCCACAGTACCTTTCCTTTTCTAATGTATTCTGACAGTTAAAATTGCTAGACCCTAAGAAATCCAGGCTTGCTGATTTGTTCACTTACTAAGCTTAAGATGTTAGAATGATACAATGATAGAATCATAGAATAGTTTGGGTTGGAAGACACCTTTAAAGGTCATCTACTCCAACCTCCCTGCAATGAGCAGGGTACATCTTCAGCTAGATCAGCTGTCCAACCTGACCTTGAATGTCTCCAGGGATAAGGCATCTACCACCTCTCTGGGCAACGTGTCCCAGTGTTTCACCACCCTCATTATAAAAAATTTCTTCCTTATATTTGGTCTAAATCTGCCTTCTTTTAGTTTAAAACCCTTG
This sequence comes from Chionis minor, assembly GCA_013398295.1. NCBI lineage: Eukaryota > Metazoa > Chordata > Aves > Charadriiformes > Chionidae > Chionis > Chionis minor. The sequence continues at coordinate 1,581,570 of VZSF01009513.1, read as the reverse complement.
TCCTGTTGCAACAGGCACTGCTAAAATGTTCTTTTACTTGGGACTCATAAACCAATCTGCATGTTGATGAATGGGTAGTGCATTTTCACAGCTGCTATCTATAAATAAATAAGCAAAGTAGCATTAAAATATGTTAATAGCAGCACCAAAGATTTACAATGATGTATTTTTCCGCATTCCATATCTCTTTTCTTGCAGTAATTGTACACCACATTGCTTAGTTATATAGACAATGAAACCTTTGTTTCTTTACGTTTTGAGAAGTCATGGTTGTGTTTGCTATTTCACCTGTACTGGAAAATTGCCCTTCTAGCATTAACCAAAGGAAGTTTTCCCACTTCTTTCATACTGGAGTTAGTTCTTCACCTTTTCCCATGCAGAATATACTTTTAATGCTGCCAGAAACCAACTGGAAGAATAACCTCACCTGGAATTCCGAAAAAGTAAGAACATCACTGTCGCTCCCCACCTCCAACAAACAAACAAACAAAAAAACCCCAACAAAACAAAAAAAATCCCAATAATTGAGCAAAAACATAGAAAGCCATAGTATTTTGGAATATTTCCATGTTTTAACTTCTGGACTGCTTGTCAAGAGACTGGCACATTCTACAGGGGATTTCAGTAGGCAGCCACCACACCAAAAACTTAATTGACAACCAAAGAATCAATCTTGTCCACTTTATTTGTGTTTAAAAGGAGTTGATGTAGAAGATCTCTGTGCAAGCTTAGAGAATTCTACAGTTCTCTTGTTCTTTGTTGCCTACGGTACAAATACTTTGCAGTTCATCTTTCCTGTCTTGCCAATGTTGCAATGTTGGTGTCAGTAGCAAGCTTAACCAGAATTGAGAGTTCAACAGAAAAATTAGGGAACAAAAACCTAAGAATTTCTGCGTAGCAGAGCAATCCAGCGTAAGCATATTGGCAAGCTCTGCATGACATGGGTTGGGATGAAGCTTCGCGCAATGCTAAAGTATTTCTTGTTGGGTGAGTGGAAGCAGTGTCAGTGCTGCTGTGCTTCATGATCTCAGTTAGTAAGAGTTTTGAAGTGCAACCCTAATCATAAAAGCAATGTTAATGCTTTGTGACAAATTTGAAGTTGATTAAATGTTTATTTATGTTACAAGACACACAAAGAAGCTGTGTAAGTGGCTATCATTTATCCCGAAGGGCTCAAAAGGTACAGCAGTTGCAGGAAAACAAGCAAATAGAATGCTAGAGGAATAAAATGTCAGCCTTCCCCAAATATTTCCTACTCTTCCTTACAGTTTTCTATTGCTCTCTTTTTTTAACCTCTTTTCAGCTTTACAGTTATATCTCCATTCTCATACCTATGTAATTTCTACCAATATTTACTTACTCCTTTGCTTTAGCCCTAGATCTTTGCTTTTAATGTGCCCTGTTGCAGCACAAACAGTACAGATTGCTCAGTTTTGGGAGAGACTTCAGGCATGACAACAGGCAGAATTTGAACTCTCTCTCTGCCTCTTTTATGAAAGGCATCACCTATAAAAGAGCTAAAGAATATAACAATTGCTTTATTCAGAGGGGATATAACTGGCTCATAGGCACTCTTCTGTGCCATTCAGAAAGCAGCTGTCAGACTAAATAAAAATACATGCTAAAACAAACTCATCTTTTTAATTGATTTTAATCTAGCTGCATCCAGCCATAAAATGCTCCCCATTGATGATATAGCAAATAGTGTGAATGCAATTAGTTAGCAATTCAATGTGCCTTCCAGAAAACAGTCTCCAGACCTTCCTGGAAATAGCTTTCTTCTGTCATAACGAACAACTTTTTTTTTTTTTTTTTTTGAGATTTATGAAGCCACCAGGTTTTAGAATCTCTTCAGATCTGTATTCTGAAAATTTTTATGGTCTTTCTGAAATTAATACAAAAGATTTGCTGGGTGATGCAATGGATGCTGGTTTTAAAGGGAAATAAACAACTGTGGCATGTCCTAGCATGCAGACACTCTTCTGAAAACGTTTATACACCATGGTTTTATCTTTTGCTAATCAGAGTGCTCTGCAGAACTGTAATAATTTGTTAATTTGTTTCACATTGTCTTAAATGTACAGTTACCATGATTTGGAGATAACCTTCTGTTTGTATGTCTAACTTCGTAATATTTTGTGATCAAAAGGAACACTATATTACAATTACTCATTAAAAAACCAAAACCACAAGTGGTAGTCAGTCCATTAGTGTACCACATGCCCTATCTAAGTGATTCTGGAGCATCCTCTGGTAAAATGGAAAGTCTTCACTGAATTTCTTTGCTTCTGATACTGCTACTGCTAATTATCTCAAATTGATTACACAGATTATTCTTTCTGCATTGGATTACAGGCTAGTTTTAAGCATCCTCAGCCGTACGATGTCCCTGCCCTCAGTCACTGTGCAACTCTACAGTAGTTGTTTCCTCTGGATCATCTATGGATTCATTGCTGCACATGTTGCTGCATTCAGGATGGCAAACAAGCGCTTTCTAACATATAGCAACAGAACTGAGGTCGAAAGACCAAAAGTGGCAACTGGGAAGAACACCGAGGTAAGTCGGGAGTGACTACCTCTGGTTAGCTGCCTTCTGTTTACCCACCACCTTTCTTTCTGTGGTGCAAATAGCCTTGTCATCGCTGATGATGTGATAAGCAACAGCTTTTAATTTCCAGGATGGTGCATCTTGATTTAGATTGTTGGATCAGTATTATTACCCTTGTTCCTTTTTTTTTTCACCTGAGTCACTTTGGCTAATGGGAGTTATAGCAAAGCATGAAGGCAGAACTGTCATTCACCTGTTCTCTGCAGGAGATAAGCTCCTCCCAAGCTCATAGTGACGGGTTGAAGAAAATTGTTCCCTTTGGAGTTTTTCTTTTACTGTGATTGAGGTACTAGTGGGTCATGAGATGGCTCCACAAAATGACCAGGAATGAGTAAAAATCAGACAGATGGTTCTTCTCAGCGCATGTAAAGATTATGACCTGTGTTACAGTTAGTTTCCCTGTTCCCATTGGTTTCTGACAGACCAGCACGAGGCTGCAGCTCATTGCCCTGGTAGGTAAGACCCTGATACGTTTTGGGCTGATACAGAAGCTTGGCTTCTGGTTACCTCATTGCTTTTGTACTGGATTGAGGTACTCTCCTTGTTGTTCAGTGTGCTTCAGGGCCAGCCTGGCCCTCCGCATACATTTTGTTGCCTGGCTTTTGTTGGTGTACTTGGAAGTCTGCTCGGTTACTGAGCCTACCTCAGCTGCAGGCCATTTCTTCCCTGCTCTCCTCAGGGGGAAATACTCCTTGATTATTGCTTAATCTCACGTGATTTGCACTGCGGCATTTGAGACTCTACTGCGACAAGGTTTGAAATTTTTCCTGGGAAACTCTTGCAACTTTTTTCATCAATGAGCTTTCCCAGCAGGGTGAATCTATTTCACTTTCCCAGCACCTGCTAATATTTCTTGAGCCCCTGGTTTCAAGTAATGTTGTTCTCCTGAATAAACTAAGGACAGTTTAGTCTATGCATTTCTCCGTAGTTGACATTAATTCCACTTGTGGTTGTACATGTAAGGGAAGGTAAGACTTCCCTTGGTTTCCTAGATTTATCTTTATGGAGAAGTGAATGACCTTTATTAATGTGGTAATAATGCACATTTTTTCTTTTCAAGAAGTTTCTTTGAAAGTAGAGTTACAGGCATAATATATTACTGTGACTAAGCATAATGAAATATCACTTTAAGAAAAAATTATTTTTAGTTGTCACCTAATGATCCCTACCTTTAGTTTAAGTACCCTCTATGGAATAACATGAGATTATTTTTACCTGAAGGCTAGTTCTATTAGATATATGAAAAATACCTGTAATTTATATAAGCTAGCTTCTCTCTTTATTAATGATTTTTGCCTATAGGACTTTCAGCACTTTTACATACTTCTTGATTGTATTGATTCATTTGACATCCTCTGGAAGTAAGATATTATTAAAAAAATTTGAAAGTGTTTGTTTACTGGAATAACTTTTTGAAGTGTAGAAAGAACACAGTGCTCATGCTAGAAAAAATTCTGATTATGAATCTAATGAGGATTATGTTGCTAAGTGCTTCTGTCGCCTAAAAAGCAAGAAATGGATAGCCACAATATGACATCTTAACACCAATGGATGAGTGTAACCAGCAGCTTCATTTCTCTGAGTTTTGAACTGTTGTTGAAAGCAACAAGACATTTTGCATGTGCTGTGTAATGCAGCATCCTTGGGCGGAAAAAAGGAAATATGGAAATGGAAGATACTTGAGTCTAAAAGCATAAATTTCCACTAGGTCAGCAAATCTGCAGTGTAAAATTGACCATAGTAACTACACGTAGAGTGCATTTAAGGGCTTAAAAGAGATGAATCTTACTTTGTCTTTTTTTTTTTCTTTTTTTTTTCCTTTGGAGATGGAAATAAAATCCGTTCACTAATTAATTTCGGTGTTTCATGGGTTTTTTTGTTTGGGGGTTTCGTTGCAAGGGGGGAGTTTTGGGGGTGGTTTTTTTTTTCCCCTTTACCAATAGGTAATAGATGAAAAAGAGTACTAATTATTTTGTGAGAGCTTCTTACCTGTCTTGCATGGCACTTAGTGCCCATTTAATGATGTATTTTGTATTACCTGTGTGGACTAAGAAAGTGAGGAGAGAAGATACAATATAAGATATGATTTACATAAGAACTGTTCCTATTCTGCTAATTTTGTAAGTTTACAAAGATGAAAAACTTCACTTTCTGAGGACAAGTGAAAGGACTGGAATGTTGATTTTATGGGAGTAACTGCTCTAGTTCAAGACAAATGTATTTGATTTTTAGTAGATCCTAGCAGTGTGTGTTTATTTTAGACTTATTTGACACATTAAAAAGCACCCGTCCAGGGTTGGAAATGCCTTTGACATTTATCAAAAATACAGCCATACTCTCAGCAATTGTTGATTCTTTCCATAATTATACAGCCTAGAACTCAGCAAAGCATGTATATAACTTTAAGTACGCACTTAAATGCTCTGATAGATAGGACAGCTCAGCTACTACATGGCAGTGAGGAAGAATGAAATGGAAAGGTCATGGTCTCTTCTCTGTTTGAGTCATCTGCCAGGGCAAAGAAATCAGAAATTGGACAGATTTTATGATGTGGATGTGGGACCAGCAAAGGCAGATTTTATTTCACTCTTTTTCAAAACAGCAGCAGAGAAATGTGAGGAGGCACGTGGCAGGAACCCGTCAGCCTGCAGCACATCCTATGGCTGTTACAGTATCTGTATCAGACAGAGAAAGAAGTAAAGACCTAACGTGATCTTTGACAGCTTAGGAGGTCATCCCAATCGGGGAGTTGCAAAGAATATCCTTACCCTTGCCTCAAGCATAGCTCAAACAAATGCAGTGTTACAATATTCAAAATTAAGAAAATGTGGCTCACTTGAAGATTTTTTTTTTTCTATTTGATTCATTAGGAAGAGACTGTGTACTCCAGTTAAATTGATAGATTTTTGAGACCAATTTAACTGCTTCCACAGCCTCTCTTCAAGTAGTCTTACTTAGATGAATGGCTCATTTAAATAACAAAAAAAGGAGGAGGGAGGTGGAAATTCCCGATATGATTCTCTGTAGAACTTGCATATTCTCAGTGACCTACATTTTTTTTTTCCACCACTTTATGCCTTCATTATATATATAAACAATGGGCTTTAGGCCTCTTTCTGAAAAGGAAATGCTGCAAACAAAAGAGTAAATATACTGCTTCTGATACAAGAGTCTTGTTGCAGCTGTCTGAGGGGATAAAGTGAACAATAGGATATCCTTAATTATAATTTTTAGTGATAAAAAGATGTGACTTAAATCTACACTTAAGTGTAGAAAACTGGAAGCCCCATATTCACTTTGTGCTTTAGATTATGAAGATCACATGCCTGAATTCTCAGTAGTTTCCTAGTGATTGCTAAATAAGAAATCTTATTTAGTGGGGAGAGAAACTGAGTAAGTTTTATTAAAAACTCTTTGGTTGGGAAAGTAACTGTCTTTCTGCTGTGCATTAGAGATTGGTGTCACCAGGACTACCTACAAGGGCTTGTCATCTGAAAAGTGAGGAATCCGTGAGTCTCACTCCTAAGGTAATGGAGCCTTCCAGCGTGTGCTGTCCACACAGGTGTTGAATTCCAGGCTCTGACCACTTTTAGTCTAGAACAAGTCAAGGCCGAAGCAGATGGGTTCTGCTGAATAACTGAGCTAAGCACATGATGCATCACAGTGACCCCAGGAGTACAGATAAATATGCATCCACACGGAAGGCTGGCACCTGGTTTGGTGTCGCTAACCCGTCTGTATAGAAAAAAAAAAAAGCCTTACAATTAAAGAAGTTGAAAGAAACCAGACTCTAGGATAATGCTCTCATTTTATTGAGAAATTTTTAGGTCACAGGATCGTACAGCATAGCCATAGTCCTCCAGGACAGAAAGGAAATTCTTTCATTTAGTTACCTCTTTTGAAAGTGTTTTTCATACAAAGTTGTACGGGCCTTCAAGAATATATTCAGTTTTAGCCTTTTCAAGGAGGAGGATATAGTGCAGGCTGAGGATATCTTCAGTTTGTAACCTCTTGCAAGTAAGTTGTGACCAAAAGAAAGAAGTGTCTGTCAGAGATCTTTAATTTTTTTTTTTTTTTCCTGTGGAGATTTCCTGACTGCAGGCTGCATTACAATTGATCCATTCCTATTGTATAATTCTACCTACACTACAGGCTTGCACAAACACAAAAGGATATTGAAATTCCAGCATGATACCTAGAAGTTCATTGAAATGGCAGTAACCGATATCTCTAAAATGATAGTGGTAGCAATTCATGTTGGACTGTCACGTTGCCAGGAATGTTTTCTTAGGACTGAACACAGATACGAGAACTTGAACAATATATAGTTTATCCAATAGTACTCTATCACATTCATACTAAGCTTCCTGAAAGCCAGTGCTGACATATCTACCTCCTGCCCTGCTCTCTGACCACATTTAAGCTTTGTATCTAAACCCACTTCCTAGGATTATTTTGAGAATTTTCTGTAAACATCCTTGAGGTTGATATTCATGTTATTTTGCTTTTGGTTTGGTTTTTTTTTTAACCTTTTTCCTTTTTTTCTTTTTTCTTTCTCAGCCTGTGTGTTCCACTATGGGCTGAGGTAGACATTAAGGATGTGTAGTCATGATAGGAAAGAAAGATATATTACTAAGTATTGAGAAAAATAAAACATGAAACTAAAGGAGACTATCTTACCTTCAGTGCCTTCTCAGAACAGAGGAGTTTGATAAGGTGCAGCTATAGGTAATTTTGAGGGTTGGTCATGATCTATCCTCCCAAGATGCAGTATGCAAAAGCATTCAGGAAATGGGGTGAGGAGCCTGTCAAGGATCCTATAGTTGGAGAAAGATCTGAACCTGAGTGAAGAACACTTATTTGGCTTTCTATGAAACACAAGTACATTGAAAATAATGCTGTCCCTAATCAGGATAAAAAGACAACATTTTTACTCTTTATCAATAAATTAAACTGTTCTTACTTTTAAATAACATTAAATAATTATGTAATATCATTTCAGTTTTGTGTTCTTTTGCATTGCTATAGATAGATTAATTCCCTCACCGCCCCTCAAATATTATTTTAAATGAAAGACTGAATTTTTCAATCTAAGAAATCAGAATCAAAATTCTAGATTTTTTGAATGTCAAAAGCTGTCGTTAAAAAATGACCTTTTCTTTATAAAGATACTTTGTAGCACCCTAGGTAGAGTTGCAAGCTTTTGTACTCTGGAATGAATCTGTCCTACATTCATCTCAAATGACATATTAGACTGACTTTACCAGAAAACTCTGCCTCAGGTATTGGTACAGTATTTTCATTTGTTAAAAAAGATTAGGAGAACAGGTAACAACTCAAGTAGAGACTCTGAGATGCAGAGGAGTAAGTAATGGATACCAAGAAACAAGTCCAGAAAACAAATTATCTCATGCTGGAAATGTTATATCTCTCTGGTTTTTTCAGTGTAATAAATATAGACAGATATAGAGTCAATAGTATTGACATTAATAAATGGAGACAATTGTCTTCCAGTATGTCAAAGCGTGAAAGTCATTCCCCTCCCCTCCCCAAATAAGATACTGACAAGAAAGGAGAAAAAGATGTAGTTTTTGAAATACCTCGAAATGTTGAGGAGACTCTAGGCACTGGACTTCCATTATTCGTTTCATGAAATAATTTATTGCCTACGCATCCATTAAAACACAAAATAGAAATAGCAGCTTAATTGTTACACAGGATAAGGACTAAATAGCATAGTAAAAGCTTGTCGTGGTTTGGGCTGGATTGGCCCAAGCAAGCCCAGGAACAGATGTTCCCTCTTTCCTGCAGAGAGAGAGAGAAAAAGAGAGACTAGTTTAGTAAGAACTAAACTACTTAAATGAAATATAAAGAATAACATAATAAAAATGAAATAATGAAATATATACAAAAATAAAATAATGCAATATATACAAAGCTGTATCAAGCTCCCAGGATGACAATCACATCACCAGCAGGCACTGGGGAAGTCCCAGACTGGACTCAGCGATAGAGAGGAACTGGATTCTGGATCTGGATTCCAGAACACACAGATCAGGATCAAAGGCAGACGAACAGACGGAGTCCTCCTTGGATGCTGGCCATTGGAGGAAGAGTGGTTGACCCTTTCATCCCTCAGCTTTTATACTGAGCATGAGGAAGATGGGATGGAATAACCTGTTTGGTCAGTTTTGGGTCACCTGTCCTGTCTGCTCCTCCCCACAGGTGTGACCCCTCTACACTTTTCCGCTTCCAACCCTCCGACAGGCAAATAACAAAGTTGGTTGGCCTTGGCTGTTATAACAGTAACTATAGGCAAGAGCCTCTCTGCATACCGTGCCTTGGCATCAGCTATAAACATGGGTCTTACCACCCTGAGAAGAAACGGTTTTCTGCATGACATACTGTTAATTGCAGCAGTTAGAAAAGGCCTAGTTAGAAAGTAGAGTTACTGAACAAAATTGGTTCTGTTTTACCTCAAACCAGGACAAAGCTGAAACAAAATGAGAGGTTGACTTAGAAGTCTCATGCTAGTGTCAATGCTTATTGCCACATCGGGTAGATTAACAAAAAACCTGTTTCTTAGCAGTGTTTCTGCTTGCTTTATTTTCCCCTTTTCCTTCATCAGTTTGTTTTTTAGTTCCAGTGGTGTGAAGTACTCTCATAAAGCTGTATCACTTTGCTCTTGACATTATCTGCTGTCGCTGAATGTTCTTATGAGTGGGAAGTATACATGTTTTAATGGAGTCTCATTGTGTAGTGTTTACATGTAGAAGATGTATACTAATCCCCCTTCTGCAAATTTAGCTCTTTAGATCCTTAAAATAGTCTCTATAAAATAGGCAAATGCAGTACTCCAGAGAGGTAGAAAGAGGAGAGTAGAATTATGCCACCCAATTATATAGATTTGGCAGTGGCTATGTAGCTGCTACCAAATTTTCCACAACAAACATGTTTGTGAAAGTTGCAGAATGGGAAAGTAGCTGAGCTCAAGAAGAAGAAGAAGGTTATAATGAACAGTATGAAAGTGATACAGACATTTCCCGTATTGTCTGACAACTTAGTCTTGGTTGATTCTGACATATGTACTGTGGAAGATCAGAGGTGGCCAGAGCTTTCATGGAGGTGTGGCCACATCTATTCCTTCAAATGAGCAACCCCAAACCACTAAAGGTGCGTAGATTTTAAAACTCAGAAAACTCAAGATTTATTGATTGAGATGGCTTAAAATAAAGAGTTTGACAGCAGATCTCTCTTAGCTCTCCCAGCCCATTGTGTTTGTTGAGTGGATCCTGTCCTGCTGTCATTCCAGCAACTTTCATCATCTTCCTGAGCTGCAACAAATTCTGCATTGTCTTTTCTGAACCTCTACAAACGTGTCTTTTTTATCATCAGCTCTGAGGTTTGGCTTTGAGCCTGTTCCCTGCTTGTCTTAGAAATCTCTTAATCTCTGCTTTTGCTGGAGGCTTCTAGCTTGCTGTGTTTCTCGATCATTCTGTCGGCTCCATCCTTCAATCAAACACACCCACTCCAAGACAAGCATCCGCTCCCATCCAGGAGGCTCGACACCCGTTCTCAGCAAGCGCACATGTGGTATACGTGCTACAACTGGCAAATGCACAAACCAGGATGGATGCCTTTCATCAGCCTCCCATTGGCCACCTGAGCAATGGGTTAACATGGCAACACCGTAGGAGAGGTAGCTGCGCCGTGAATTTGAGGAGCTTGGTGGTACCCGGAGTCAGAGTGGTTATGAGGAGAAGAACTGTAAGTGGAGTTATAGCCTTCTGTTGTGCCCAACATTTAGGAAGAAGTGGAGAGACAGACAATAACAACAAGTAATTAAGGAGACGGATATGGAGGTCTGTTTCCTTTCATAATGTATGAATATAATATCAATTGTTTGTGTTAAAAGTGTTTTGGCTGTCATTCCCTGCAGATTTATTGAGTGTGGGAGGCCAAGCCTCCTGTTCCAAGTAATGGTGAGTGATGAATGACTGCTTCCAGGTAAATTCTTCCTCCCTCAGATGACAACAGAAAGGACCAGAATGATGCGTAGAGTCTGCCACTTGGTGATATGATTTTATTAGATAAACAGAATGGTTCAGCTATCTTTTTAATGTAACATATAATAAAATAACAGAAATAATAAAAATAAAGTGTTTCTCAGTTTGATTGCTGATTATCTAGCTCATTCACATTGATAAAAACTTGGTAAGAAAAAAAAAAAACCCTGAGAAAAGGTAGAGCTGATTGTCATAGTATAAAGTATAGCATGATAAAAAAGAAATTTTGAGTGAACTAATTTACAGTTGACCAAAGCATAGCTGCCATCTGTCCTTCAAATAAATGAGAATGCAGCTGCTCAATGATGTTACATTAGACTAATGTACCAAGGACTACAAGACTAAATGATGACATCTGAGTCATTTGGCATATATGAAATAGACATTGAAATAAATCACTGTCCCAGAGCAAAGATCTTTTTCAAAACAAATGATCCTGGCTCAGCATTTATTCTTGATCAGTTCCTTCTCCCTGCCTCTGTTCTGTAGTCGCAGTACCAGTTGTGTAGCCACACACTACAAGAAGGCACGAGTTTATGTGCCCCACACAGGCTGTGTAGACTAAGCGTAGGCACCACTTGATTCACTAAATGGCAAAGGGACTTAGTGACTTAGTCAAAACCAATATGAAAGCAAATGGGTCACTTTTAGCCATTTGACAGTTCTGGCTTTGTAAGTAAGTCATGACATTGGAATATTAATGTATTACAGTGAACCTAATTATATGCAACAGCAAGATTGTAAGGAAAGGATTTTAACTGTAGTTTCTGGATCTGCATTGAGTTCTATAAGCAGAGAAAAGCAGATGATTGATTTCCCTTCTTGTCTTCTTTTGTAAAGGAGCCAAAATCATTTTATCCAAAGCCCTTTTTATTTGTATGTATAGATTGCAGATATAATTTTATAATGCTTATTCTTAACAGTTGAATGTATGTCTGTATAGTTGGTTTTGCTGCTACATTGCTTTCTGAAAAGCGAATGGAAGTAATTTGAGAGAAAGAAGATGTTGCAGAGAGAACCAGACCTGGACTTCCCTCAAAAACTCAAACCTTCTGAAGAAGATAAAATTTGTGCTTTGAAAGATCTTGCTTTAAAATGCAAAGCTTTCACCCACATTGATGTCATCAATGAAGAGCTTATTTCACAGAGGGTTCCGCTGTTAATTGTAGGGCACTACATCAAATTCCAGAAGATAAATGAACATGGAACCAATTTGCACTGGCTCTGTCAATAACTAATCTGACATCAGCATTTAGCTCTTGGACAAAGGGAGCTTTGAGATCCAGAGAAGATGACAAAAGGGGCTTTTCTTTGTGTTTAATTCAAATGTTAAATTTCTATCAGCTTCAGCCCTATGTTATTAATTAAAAAAAAAAAAGGAAAAAAAAAAAGAGGAAAAAAAAAAAGAAGCTGGTGTTTGCTTCTTTTCCAGGACGTGCACACATGCTGTTTTACCGAGACCTTTACAAGCTGCTGTTGGCTATCCATAGACTCCTGAGGCTGTTTTATTATTGTTCACCCTTTCTGCAGAAAACAAAATACGGCAACTTATGCCATGACATTTTGTGACATTTCCAGATATGAACATCTGGGAAGTTTAGTGTGACAGTGACAGCAAAGCTGACAATGATTTTCCAGTGCTACATACAGCCTGGGCATCTGCAGTCATTGCCTTTTCATTTTATTTTCCTCTCCCTCCTTCTCCCACCCAAATGCTTAATACAGCCCTTCTCTATTTTGGCCTTGAAGATAGAATAATATCCCACATTTATTTCAAAGCTGTGCATGGCGCATTGTACATCAAGTGCATCACAAAGCGGTTCAGAGCAGAAGGGAAGTGCATTCCAGCTAGCAAGAGGAAGCGCAGCTGCACAAGTTGGTCTAATTGCAGACATTGGGTGGATTTGATCATCAGATGTCTACTCTGCATAAAATGGAAGTTAAACAGCTAAACATTAATTACTTCTATTATTGCATTTATATAATGAGATGAAAGGACAAAAAAAACCCCAACAAACCACACATCTTGGGTAGAAAGCCAAAGGCAGAGAAGGGGAAAAAACAAAAACAAAAAAAATGCCAAACAGTTGCTGCATATAAGATGTAAAATGTCTGGGTTGTGTGATGAAAGGTGCACTGGAGGAAGATAATGCTTTTATAAATGGCTCAAATGGCGACACTAATATGGTTAGTTAATAAAATAATGTAAAACAAATCAAAGTACACTGAAACTTTTGAGAACTGTTATCAGAATCACCTCAAATTAACATTATATTCATAAACATTGGTATGGGTGCCTGTAGGGAGTTATAGGTAGCAAAGGACAGGGCTGCATGCCAGCTGTGTATGTTCGTGTTGGATTTAAGCGCTACATCTAACAACCTGTCTAAAGGAGGAATTTTTGATGTTGTGGTTATGATTTGCTGTGACCTAATGGTATGAGGCACAAACAGTTAGCCAACAAACAGTTGTTAAGTCAACTTCATTTTCAACTTAAATTATTTATTTACCTTTTTTGGGTCTTAGACCTCTACAGAAATTGTGTTTTGTAAGGAAGAGTCTGTCTGTTGCTTAGAGAGCCAATACTGAGTGGCATTAGCGAAAACAAAAATCGCATAGCTTATCGAGTGTGTTGTAGTGTTTGCAGCCACAGGATCATGTGAAAGCCTCAAAAAAAATGTAGCAAACAGGCCTTAAAATTACATTAGTGTCTTTTAAAGATAATTTCAGAAAGTCATAACTCAAAGAAATACCTCCCTATCTTAAAACATATTCAAAGGCAAGATTCAGTATCCACCTTAAGTTTTATGTGTTGAGAACCTCTACTTCAGCACAGGGTGACAGCAAAATAGTTTATATGTAATTATTTTTGTTTAGATTTGCTTCAGTTAAACACTGTCCTGTGTTTGGCTGGTTTTAGATACAATACTGGGATTTTTCCTGCAATGAGCAGCTTTCCAATTTTCATAGTGTTGCTTTAAAAAAAAAGTGTGAAGAGTAACAAAAAGGTAAAGTACAAGAGGAAAGAAGTAAAGTGTGTTAGGTGAACATTTTGTTCATATCCTCTAGGAAAATTTTTATTAATTTGTTCAGGATTGCTTTATTTGGAGAATGGAAACAGCCATATAAAGTCCAGTCCACTATTCTGTCCCAGAATGGACAGTATTCACAGAAATAGTGTCAGCTTTGCAGATGGAAAATTATCTTCCTAGTCTTTATTATCAGAGATCCGCTGAAACACGAGATTTTCTCTTCTTTGAAAAATACTGCATTTCCCCTGCTCTTCTTGTGAAAATCTCACCAATAAACTCATTTATTAGAATATTCCCTGAAGGCAAATGCTAAAGAAGTGTGGTAGCAGAGTGCAAAGGCCGTGACTTGTCCACTGAAAACAGAATTGTCGGATTGGGCCCACAGAGCAATTCCTCGCTCAGACCAGAGAAGCTGGTGCTCTTGGAGGGCAAGAAGAGCTGGAGGATGTTTCCATGTTGCTTTCTGGCAGGTGTTTGCCTGGCCACAAGGAAGCAATGACTTCCAATAGCTAGGTGATTTTCTACCTTTCCCTGGAAATATGTATAATGAGTCAGAGAGAATGTCTGAGTTTTTTAGACTGCCATTAGCCAGTGGTCATTTCAGCTGAGACAATTCCGATTGAAATAAAGTAATTTCCTTTCCCATCTGAATATATTAAAAGAAAGGAGATTATTATAATCTTAGCTGGAAAGTGGCCTGATGAATCAGATTGCAGGAAAGGATTCTCTTTTGCCTCTTCCCCCTTTCCATCCTCCTTCCTCAGCTTTCTCTTCTGTTAGAACTCACACATCTTCCTTTTACTTTTCAGGACCTTTGTCTTATTTTGCTTTGCTCCTTTTTATCCTGCTGAAAACCTAAGCAAATTGATAGAGCAAAGCCCAAGTACAGTGTCAACAGCCTACAGAGAGGTTTCCTTAGAAGACAGCAGACAACAGACTTGTATTTTCTGCTTCACAGTGTGAGGATGCAGCAAATATGACCAGCTGTTCCATGGAGAGTTTTGGCACAGTGAAACCATTTTGTGCAATGATGCTCTGGCCTTGCCCCAAACTTTCTTTTTCCTAAGCTCCCTTGTGCGGTGTACTGGAGAGCTCAGTTGACTGAGGGATGCAGTGTCCCCTTCCCCTCACCCCTTCCCCTATGCACCTTCTCTGCAGTTTGAGCCACCTGTGGAGAAGAAATATTCTTTCTATTGCTTTCTGTTGCTTTTGGCCCTTGCACATCAATATTGGCAAACACAAGGTTGTTTGTGTCCCCATCCTTGGCCGATGGCTGGTTTGCAATGTTGCATTGTCCAAAACACCTTCTCTGCATTTTCAGCTCGGTTAAGTGACCCTCTGTTCACCCTGGTCTTTGCTTCCTCCTCCTGTGTCAAGAACAGCAAATTCAGTCCTGTTCACTGCAGCTCTTTTTCTTCCATTCCTAGGCATTTCTCCTGAAAATTTCCCTTTTGTGAACTGGCAAGTACTTTACAGCATACCTAGAGATGCTACTGCTCTTACAGTGTGTCTCTTCCCATCTGTGTTCATGGCTGGAATCTGCTCAGAGGCATGTTTTTTTTTAAGTTAAACTCTGAATTGGTTCTCAAATTGTTTCTCAGTTTTTTTGTGTGGATGTTGCTACACAATCGTGGCTGATTTCCATGAGACTCCTATGCTGTATTCTAGATGAGGACTAGTTTATGTATGTACGTTGGTGGAGGTTTAAAAAATCCTAATAAATGATTCTTGCATCTGTTACCGTCCCTGGATACTACCATGGCAATGTGTGACTATTATAGGTACCCATGGGTGACCAGGCTGTAGTGCCACTGGCACAAGCACTGTTTGAAATCATTTTAGTCGCCATGTAAGAGGTTGAAGTACCAGTGCCGACGATATACTAGAATGGAATCTGTAAGTAGGAAATGGAATGAAGTAGGAAATACCTCAAGCATTGGAGTGATGGGATCCCAGTTAATCTGTCTCAAATTTATGGGGTTGACTGAAAATATAAAACAATGTTAGAGGATATTTTGGCATCTGGTGGAGCCTGAAACTGAGAAGGTTCACTTGGGTTGTGACCCTTTTGCTACACCTTCAGGATTCTGGGCACAGGATTTTGCATGGCTGTAATCCTTTAGCTAGTTTCTTGTGCCCCACTTGTAAGAGAGACTCCCATAGACTTTTTGATTGACATTGGCTCTCCCCTCACCCCAAAAATAATAGAAACCACACAGAATAGCACTAAAAGTAGGAATTGCATCACATGGCTTATAAAACTACAAAGATTGCCAAGTCTATATTAAGCTAGTTTTGTTAAGTGGCTTGAATGTGAGTTTTGCAAACAATTTAGCAAAATACATGATATGGAAGAACACAGGAATATTACATAAATCAAGGAAAGTTAAAAAAAAGAACAGCTAAAAAACTTTGTGTTTTTTCAGACCATGGCACAAGTGACAAATGTTAGTTTTGGCTTGCGTGCTTGTTCTATCAATACATCTATTAGGGGTCTGAGCTGTCTTACTGAGCCCCTGCATGGGACTGCACACACACGGTTACACTCTTTGATTTTCCCTCTGACATGACGCTAGCTGTCACCCTGAAGCTCAGTATTATTTTATGCCATGTGTTAATTTCTTGCATGAATGCCTTATTTACCTTCATTTAGAGTATGCTGCAGGTGGAAACAGAACAGTACTTACTGGCAATAGTTTTGGTGGCAAAAAACTGAAGGACAGCTCAGGGTCTTGCATAGCTCCAGGGTATCACCACTGTGAAAGCAATTTGGAGGTGTGATTTGTCATTAAGGAGGACTGGTTTCCTAAGTACTGGTGCTTCATAGGACTAGCCTCAAGTATGAAGTTTTGCAGTCTTTTCAAAGCAAGCAGATCTAACGATTTCTGGGCTCCATCCAAAAGCCACTCAAGTCAATGGGAGTCTTTCCTGGAATTTTAGACAGTGTTTGATCAGGCCCTCAGAAATATTTCTTTTTTGTTTGAAAGTGTCTGGTAAGAACAGCTGAACTCTTGGTGTTAAAATTACAAATTTATGTAATAATTGACTAGGGTTCTGTTACTAAATTGTTATTAACTATCAGTAGATCTTCTAGCTACTTTTTTTTTTCTTCTTGTAAGATAAAGTATTTACTGCACATTGTTCTGTTTTATTAGCATTATAGAAGTTGTTTCTATATGATTTATACCATTTTTCTTATAACTCAGGTGCACTGACTAGTAATTGTAGTTGCAGTGTGTATTCAACAAGTGTAGCTTGATGTGCACATACATTAAGACACTTTCAACCAGTGCAATAAACTTTGTAGAAGATCCGTTCAGTACTGTACCATAAGAGAGATCATTTCTTTTCAGATTTTCTCATTGTTTTCCTTTGTTACTTGGCTAGGTTTTGATTTTCAAAGAGGTCTTTAAGACACTTGCTCTGCATAGATGACTTTTCCATCATCTTGGAGGTTTTGTATCTGGTTTGCTTTGCAACCATTTAGTCCTCTATTAATGATACTCCAAACAATGAAACTGGTATTTTCAAAGTAGCAGGGCACACATTTCTTAAGTTTGTTCTAATGGCTAAATATATGGCTAATTTCCCTAGGCTGTTTGGCCAACATACATTAGTTTTTATATTTTTCCTTTTTCTTCTCCACTGTTCTCTTCAAAGGCTAATAAAACTGCTTTTCAGTGTTTAAAAATGTATTCAGCAATAGAGAGGTTTTAATGCTTATATGCATTTGTGGTATTGAATGATTATCAGAAATAGATGTGGATGAATGCCTGTATACATATATATATAAAAGCTTAAATCATAATTGTGATAGGGTAGAAAAGGAAAATAGCTAGATGTAAAGTGTTTTTAAGCTTCTGTGTATTGTGCTTCTCTTTGCTTCTCCTTCTAGGGATGCAGAAACATAGTCTGCATTTGCCTTGAGGATGAATGCAGGAGCTGCTTAAATTGCAGCTACAAGAAATTCTTATTACTTTTGCATTTCAAGACCAAAAGTCCAGCAAAAGTAAAAACACAAGGATATACCTTTAAAATTAAGCATATACAATAATAGGACACTAATACGTTTTAGCAGTATGGAACTTTCGGTCATAAGATACCACGGGTCAGAAGTTTAGCACAATTTCTATGAACACTCAAAGCTTCAGGGCATAAACTAACTTCTAAATTCGGACTTAAGTAGCAAGTTTACTTATTGAAAGTTTATTCCATAATTGCCAATTTCATGGTTTCTTGCCCTTTCCTCTGGAGCATCTGATGCTGGTCACTGTCAGAAAGAGGATATTGAACCAGATGAATTGGTCCGAATCACTGTGACAATGGCTGTATTTGTTATTGTGAGGAAATGATCATTTCTGCCTGTATCTTACCAATAAGAGCACTTCTAACATGTGGGTGCTAGACTGAGAAACAATGTGTGATAACACACTTACACATTGTGATGATTTTAGAATGCACAACTTTAAAATTGTACACTGATCAGCCTGTTCTTATTGGAGAGAAATTAATTACTGTGTTGTACCTTTTTTAAAAGAGACATGATCCAGTGTTCTGCTCAAGCTAAGAAAAGTTCAGTTAGCGAATAATGTACAATACAGGATGGGTAATGTATTTCAGATGAGCAGCTTATGACCTTTTCAGGAAAACAAACCTGAATCTTCTCCCAAATTTCAGATCTATATCACAGAGATTTCTGGTCTATAACTTGGGCTTCTAGATGATACGATAATACAAATAATAAACTGTAGTAACAACACTTGTAAATATGATATTTTTATTCAGTTGTTTACTCTCTTCCTAGTTTCAGTATTAGTGTCAAAACTAATAGTCCTTCTAAAGTAGTGAATGATGCATCAGATAGAAGCAAATATGCTTCATGGGGAACATTTCTGCAGTAGGTTACAGAGAGGGCTCTGGCAATTTTTTTGTTATTTTATTCTGTAAAAACTTTCTCCACTAGGTGTCCCAAGTACAAGGAATGTGAGATTCACGTCTTGCAGTTTTAAACATCAACCTTTTTTTCCCAGATCAAGCATTCCTGTCAGGATATATTCAGTGTTCATTTTGCTTAGAGTTAAAGGATTTATTCTATTCCAGCTGAGTACTTTTATAAAAAGGATATAGCAAAACTAAAAAAGACTCAGGGTACTCTTAGTAATCTTTTTCTTCATTCCTGCCTCATGTTCATGTAAAAGTGACCTCCAGGACATCACCAGGACCTTTGTAAACACTTAGCTGCAAGACTCCACAGAGTTGAAACAAATAGCTTTGAAGATTTCTTTTAGGGCTGTCCTTAAGACTTAGGAAAAAGAAAGAGTCAATCCTTGTCTTAGAGCACAAGCTGATCCTTCTGGTACCGTTGCGTCAAATAATTCTTAAAGTTTCCAGAAATTTGTGAGAAAGAGAGAAAAATTGCTCCAAATTCTGCATAAATATATGCATGGAACGTGTAAATTGTTGAACAGGCTGCATACTTCTGTGCTGTGGAGAAAAACACTTCCATTAATGAGGGCTCCCTGGAACCCTCAAAAATATTTGGCAAGAACCTTGAATTGTCTTTGCAGATTCAAAGGCAGCAGGCAAAATATACATATAGTATGTGCCATTTGTGGGGACAGAACAGACTGATGCAAACTCCTGCTGAGAGGGAGCCAAGATGATCAGATCTGCCTGGTCATAACAGTTATTCACTGGCAAGCCTGCAGTTTAGAATGTCAAAATTATTAGGTCCTTCTGGCATGTTATGATTTTCTTAATTATAATAAGTTTACAGATTTTGTTGATGAGGTCACCACGGGAGCTTAGAAAAGAATTTAAATCCCTAATTGCTGAGGGACAGTTAGCAGCAAGAGCACCTTTACAAACAGCTCTAGATACTGCAGTTACCACATTATAAGTCAGTGGAAATATATGTGGTAATGAGCCGCTCTTTTCTTGGCTCTGGAGTTCTGAGATCCCAGGAGCAGTGTAGTCATCAGAGGAGGATCTTCTGTTTGGATGATGGGAATTAGTTCTGCATGAAAAAGGGCAATGCCCTTCACACTTTGGAGGATTCCTTTGCTGCATTTTTTTCTTTCAGTGTGTATGTGACTGCAGAAAAACAAAACAGAATTTTCTGATAGCTAGTCCATGTACAGAGTAGGACAACGTAGAAAAATCTACCTGCTCAAGGTATTGTGAAATACTCTGTTTCTTATTGATTTTATCAAGTAACAGTCCTCCTGATACAGTCCTCCTACGGGTTATGCCAGGGGAGACTTAGATTGGATATTAGGAAAAATTTCATCACCAAAAGGGTTATCAAGCATTGGAACAGGCTGCCTAGGGAAGTGGTTGAGTCACCATCCCTGGAGGTATTTGAAAGACATGCAGATGTTGTGCTGAGGAACATGGTTTAGTGGTAGACTTGGCAGTAATAGGTTAATGGTTGGACTCAGTGATCTTAAAGGTCTTTTCCAACCTAAACGATTCTATGATTCTATGATTCTCAGACTGTTTTGAGTTACCATTTTAGCCACTTTTCCTTGTTTTGTAAACTACCTTTTCTCATTCTTTGTATTGGTACTCAACAACATGGACTGCAAGGTCAGAGAACGTTGCAGGCTGCCTCATAATCGTACTCGTCTGTTTTATCTTCCCCTTAGAATCCTTTTGCTGGAATCTGTTGCCAGTGGAAGTGAATCTTCTCTGTATTTTGCAACAGGGAAAGAAGTTCCTCATGAATAAGAAGGAAGAATTTCTATTCACACTATTTCATTGTTTTCCCCCACAACAGAGGGCTTGAAAGTCCTCTCTCCCTTCATTCCCCTGTTAACATTCAGGAAGATCTCCAACACTTTGTTACATTCTCAGATGATGGTCAGAATTTGACAACGTGTACAGATCAACTTCTTGTATTTCTTTGAGCGTTAGCAACACTCCTAACTGTGCCTATGCTAGATAACAACCTGAAATCATCATACAGGCACAACTTGGACATATATCTAATAGTTCTGTCCTTATTGACTTCTGATATGAAGATCCTGGCAAAGTAAACAAAAAGGTATTTTTGACTAAGACCATGATGACCTGTATGGATTAGGAGATATATATAAACCCTCATGACATCACCTCTTTATATAATTTGTATAAGAATTTACTGGCTATGTAAAGATGAATCTAGACTCCAAATAACCTAGGATGCTGTTTCTAATGCCTTTCCAGCACATATCTTGGGAATAATACAGTTAAAGATCAACCATGTAGTGATACTTCCCCAGAATATTCTCAGCCTCCAGGAGCTAATAGTCAGAGGTAGCATCTTTATAGTTAGTATGCCTTAATGGATTTCTTGAACTAATGCAGTCTTTCCTGGAATTCCTAGAACTTCTCTCATTCCTGGTTTTCTTAACCATGCCTTGATTTCTTGCTAAAAATGCTATTAAGCTTCCCTATAGATCTTAATTGTCTGCATAATTTCACTGGTCATCATCTGATTATGGAGGCCCTAATCTCAGTGTTTAGATATTCTTTTTATGTAAAACAAATTAAACATTTCTAGAGTTTCCATTAGACTTCTTACTTATCAAAAGAAAGACCTGCTTTTGTCTAAAGATTACCTAAGCAGTTTTCAGGTATTATAAAGCTATGTTATTAAGGTATCTGGACTAGAATTGCTGGGTGATACAGGGTTCCATGAAACCTTTTTGGAATTTGGAAATTTTTTTTTCCAAAAAAAGATTAGACAGCTTTTCCTACCTCTTTGCGAAGCATCCCACTCACTGGCACATTTATTTAAAGCTGCATGGACTATTAATTAATTCCACAATATGTACTCATTTTGTAAGAGTAGTATTTTGCAGTCTATTTTTAGGGTAGCTCCAAATCCTCACAGTGTTTAGGTGAAGTCAATGCATTTAAGTTAAGCAAGCATTAGAAACTCTGAATAAGAAAGGAAAACTACTTGCTTATATAACACCAGACGTTCTTAGGCATTTGGTGTCCATAACTTTACGAGAGTGCATAGTATTCTGCAGCTGGCTCTTCTTTCCCTATAGTATAAAACATGATGAAGATTGTATTCTGCAATGGAGAAAGACCTGAATGTAGTTTCACCTCTCCTCTTTCTGACACAGAGATCACACCGCAACCTGCCAGTCCCTGACTGGCACCTTGAAGCCTGAGGATAGCTCATGGAGGTACACTGTCCTTGGGATGAAGAGCAGACATGTAAAGAAACTGTATTCAGCTTTTCTGTTAATCACTAAAGTCTATTTTGCTCTCAGCTCTGAGCATTTGCGCGGTGCTTACCAGCTCAGTTACTTTTGTTATTCTTTCGAATGTGTTTACACTTTGCTTGACTTTGAGAAAAGCACGAGTGTTTTCTCAGCCCTGGGAATCATTTATAGTTTCAGGTATAGACGAGTAAGCATAACCAACTATATGCAAATTAACTGCTTGTTTTACCCCAAAGAAACCATCTTTAGATGAAATATAATTCTAAGTATTCTAATTCTGCTTAGTGCTCTGCTGCACTAGTTGGGAGAGTTAAATGGTATAATCATCAGCACTCATCAGAAGCTCTGGGCAAGGAATGAACGTTTTATGGCTTATCAATCAGTGGCTGCCAAAGACTTTGCAAAGAAAAAGGATTTTTGATTGGTTAATGTATGCATAGCTGGAGAATTCTAGCCCTCTGAATATAATATATCATAGAGCCTGAACAGGTGAGCAAAATACTAGCTACCATATTAGGAGAAATCCAAAATAGCACCATCTACATTTTTTTTTAGAAAATCTTTACAGGTTTTCTTTTTTAAATAGGCTATATAAAACATCTGTATAAAGAATGGCTCTAAAGTACCCTGTGCAAATATGTGGCTGTGTCTGTCTAGATCCTGTTTTTAAAAATACTTTGCCATCATCAATAGCAAAATTTAAATGTCTCCTTAAAGCCTGCTGATCCGTGGAGCTAACTCACTAAGCCGTTTTTAGCAGCCAGTGCCACATGTCCAGAAGTCCGTGCTTTAGGGCTGGGTTCTCTGGGGCTACCTTCAGCCTCATAGCAAAGCAGGATCTGGTTTCTTCGCATCCAAACTGAGGTACCTTAACAGCTTTGCCACTATCATTTGTAACAATGGAAGCATCAAAATGGCAATGTGTGGAGCACCTGCACCAAGTATCTGCACAGTGTGGCACAAGAAGGACTCTGCTCCTCCTTAAAAGCACCAGCATCAGCTGTCATGTGGATTGTGCCTGTAACTGAGGGTGTTGGATCTTTACTAAGAGGAGCTACTGGCTATTTCTACCCTGCCTGCTGGGCAAGGCAAGTCCCACATGTAAGACATACCTTTCTGCTTGTGGTTCATTTATGTGACAGATGCTCAACTGCTCAGATTCAGACAGTGCCCAGTATTTTCACCCCACCGAACTGACAAAAAGTAGTAAGGTTGCAAGAGAGTATTTGATCCAATAGATCAAATCCCATACACCCCATATTTGAACCTCTTAAAAAAACATGTCTTAATAAAGCATCTTTCTAGAGAAATGGTCATTTCAGGAGTGTTCTTCAGCACAAAATGTTTTAAAAATGGGCCTGGTGATTATAGCAGCCACTGTCAAGCTGTAAGGAATTCTAACGTATGTGTCAGCGCGCTAGCCAGGATTTTTTAAGAAATTAAACCTTTGTATTAAATTTCAGCATAAAATACCATGTAATAAACAGAGTAAAAGCTATTAGTCATTTTCAACTGATAGGTGATTTACTCTATGCAAATTAAGCATCACGATGGAAAAACATTCAGACACTTTAAAAAAATTAATGAAAAGTTATGCCTCCATAAATCATCATGTTACTGGTTCATTTCATCATTTTCCTGTCTCATTCTGATGCGTTTCAGAACTTATAGGCATACCAGAAAAGGCAAACCAGAGAGGTCATTGGAGACTGAAAACTCTTCTAAGTGTGGATGGATACAGCTAATCAGGAACTCCAGCCCCTGAGGACAGGACAGCTCGTTCCAAGATTTTCCTTAGGAGGGAAGGACGGTGCAGCTCAGTATCACATTCAGCAGCTGTTATTCTGCAACTGACCATCCAAGACAAGTGGGATGAAATACCTGCTTCTACAGGGATGTAAGACAAGATCATTTGGAACAGAGTCAGAAATGTATCAGCTTTCAAGAGAGGTTCATATTTCAAAAAGAAGGGGGGAAAAAGGGCTGTTCGGAGGGCTGTAACCTTGTTGAAAAGCTTTTTTTGAGTAATGCGGTTGTATTAAAGGCATGGGGCTGATGTCTTAAGAACTGTAAAGCCAGACGTATGCGCATCTCCGCTTTCACAGTTCTGTTGCCTTAGATTGCAACTATCACTTTCAGCAATTGAAAATGCATGTTGGCAATTGTAAATCCGTATGTGACATTCTAGTAAGGAAAGACAAAGCTGTAAAAACGTAGTGCCATAAATGCACTGACTTGCCTCCAGTGTCCCATTTTCAGCAACAAAAGGAAATAAGTCTTAAAACTGTACATAAAGCTCTCCTGCCATATACTGCTATTATTCCTGATTCATTAAACACTTTCTTTCTATAATCAAACTTGTGGGAAACTGGCCATAGAAAAAATGTGGAAAAATAAAAGCACAATTGCTTGTGCATTATTATTGCGATTAATCAGCACTGTGGGACTTGTACAGTAGTATGATGTTTCCATAGTATATCTTACATGTTCATAAGCAGCTTTTCATCTATGTAAATTATTCCAGGCAGGATAGAAATGAGACAAACCAGCAAAAAAGCCAGTAGTTGTATGTAGACAAGTGTTTCAGCTGGGCCTCAGTTTAGTGTAAAAGCATGTTCAATATTTGGTGGAACAAACCCCACATTGTGCAAACAAATGGGAACGCCTACTTGGGTGGTCACCCAAAAGATATCTGTGCTGCAATGGGGCAAAAGGCCAGAATTTTTGGTAGCCTAGCAACAACACTATTCTGGACCAGACCCCCCAGGGCATTGCCAGCCTCTGTGACACCAAGTTTAGGAGCCCCTAAGCTAGTTATGCTTGGAGCCCCATCAGTGGCAGAGAAATTGGAAGTTTCCTAGCCCAGGAGCTGGCAGATCTCTGTAATCTCAGCTCAAATTCTTATGAAGAGCAAAGGGGTGAAGCAATTCTGCCCTCCCTAGCTTGGAAAGTTGCTCTTTGGAAATGGAAGATTGTGAGTTTGGTAAAATTTCGAAAACAACTCAGGTAAATAATATTGTTGAGTGAATACCCATTCTGTGCGTGCTAGGGCTTTCCATACACTTGAGAAGGAGACATGGCTGAGTGACATTACTCAGGAGCAGGAACCAAAAGCAACATGGGATTGGTCAGAAGCACAAATCCTTTTTTTTTTTTTTTTTGCAGATGTTATTTCTGCAATGGTTGCTGTGGTATCAACAGATTAAGGGTCCAAAGAGAGACGTTATTCTTTGAGTCAGTAAGTCTATAAATATAAAGTGTAACCTTATGGCTCTTCTCTTTGTCTGCATAGTAGGAAGGACATCTGATTACAACAGGTGAAGAAAGCAAGAGATTAAAAAGCTTTTCTCCTCCTATGATTTAGGATTAATTTTCCTTGATTTGTTTTAGTGTGTCTTCACTCCATATTAGCCTAAGTAATTTGTGGTTGAGGGTGAAGGTGTTAATTGACCTTTGTTCAGTGCCAGCAGAGGTTATACCAGAGTTCCTGTGTTGCTGCTGTGCGGTAGGTGAACTGCTCATGGGGAGGGAGGGCTGTTGCTTGTGGTATTTTGTACAGCTGTTAGCGCAGGTGTTTTGAGTGTCTCCTGATAGAATAGATGGTTGGTTCTCCCAAGCTTGCAGAAAAAAAGTATTGTTGAGAGGTATTCAAATGCTCTCCATCCCTCAGTGATTTAATTTCATCCTTACAGAAACCAGATTGGTTATTGGTCTGAATGCAAAGAGGACCTGTGCTTCCAGATGGGCTAAAAGCTTAGCAAACTCACGGTAGGTTTTTATAGGAGAAGAGTGATAGTCTGAGTGTATGTAAGGCTAGCTTTGAAATGGGGATAATGTCATTGCATTGTAAAGGATGTCTCAGTGTCCAAAGGTTTGAAAAAGTTGCAGTTACTTATTCATCTCTGTTAAGGGTGAGTGGTTTGTGTAGGTGGGTGGATTAAATTAAATTCCGTTATGAGTTATTCTTCTATCCCCCTTCTGCAGCCTTTTCTTATCATCTTGGGTCTGTTACTCAGAGCGTGTGGGAAGATGGCTGGAGTGAGATTGCTTTTTCCATCTATCCAGTGGGAGGTTTACCACTGGGTATGGTTACTTTATGAGTCTTTTCTTTTGTAGAAAGTTGATGCATAGGAACAAATTGAAACCTGTTGAATCTTAAGGTAAAGAGAAAATTAAGGGCTTCAGTAGATGCTGTTTTCCAGTGCCATCTTCCCTATAATCTTGTAGGGCTGGCTTGCCACAGGGAGATTTTGTTAAAATAAATACTATCCTCGAGTGAAAAAAAAACAGGAAGTGAGTGAAGATCTTCAGTAATAACTGCTACTGGTGTTTTAGCTTGTCTTGAATGTTGCTCTTTCATTTGTATTACTTGTTATTGACAAAGACTAGTACTCTGATCTCATGAGGCAGGGAGATAGCAACTCACAGGCTCTGTTGTATTAGGAAATCCTAAAATAGGTAATGTAATGGTCATCAGAGTTTTGATTGCAAGAACTTTGATCCTTAGTGTAGTGGTAGGAAACAGATGAAGATATGACAAGAAGTATCAATGAAGTATATATGTTCACTGCTACACCTCTATGCCATTAGACAATAATCAATAATCTGTACAAATATCTAAGGTTAAAGATCTGTTCCTCTTGAAATGCAGTGCTTATGTATATGTCACTCTGTATACACAGCATAACGGTGGTTTGTTTGCTTATATAGGCTTGAAACCTGTCTCCCCTGAAGCCAAGGGAAGAAGTTTCCCTGGCAAGTAGAACTAAAACTTTGTCATATTGTATGGTCTTTGAAGATAACCACTTTTACATTAAGGCTTCTATCTGATTTATAACATAGACCTGACATATTTTGAGTGAAAGGTTTGCTTTTAAATAATTTGTTGCATATTTAAAATAGTAACATATTGATGAATAGAATAGTCAATTTTGCAAGCAGACACAACTATTATGGTCACCCAATTTCTGCTTATAGAAAATTAATTAAAAGATATTTCATCTGCTAGTTTGGGTGTGCTTTAACAATAAGGTATATTTTATTGATGCTTCTACTATAAAACCTTTCTTGCTTTCCATGTGAGTTTGTAAATATCCTTTTCACGATCTTTGCTTTCTGCAGGTGAACTGAGGAAGGGCACAAGACCTTAGTTTCATCAGAAGCAATTTTGTTCTAGGTTATTAGCTGGTTATATCTTCAAGGCTGAGTGAATCATGGATCAGGTTTAAGTGGCAGGGAAGAGGAGAAACATATATAGTTGGACCTAAGATTTCACTTGGGAGCAAGAAGAGATCGATACAGAATTCCAACTAGGGAATTCTAGTCTTTGAAAGATGTGACCATGATGCCAGTTATTTGATGTAAGGTGATAAAATTTTTCAGTTTTTTAAGAAATTGCCCAAGGGCTATTGCAATAAAAGCTTTTCTTTTAATAAGGAATCACTGGATGAAATTCTTTGGCCAGTGTTCTGTAGTGGGTAACTACATAATCACACTTAAAGCCTGCAAAGCCAAAGACAGTCTTTCTTCCTTGGGTTCAAGCTAGTAAAAATATCCTTGCTGGGGATTCAGAAAACGAGCGCTTGTGTACACACTTATAATAGTTTCTACATTGAGGAGAGAAATGGGAGCACTTCATCTTGCATTATTGAATTTTATTGACCTAATAGCTGCATTACTGGTGGTCTGTAAGATGATCTAAAGAAGTCTTCAGATGGAAAACTAGTTAGATTAAGTAAAAACTTTCAGCTTTATGACAAAATTAGAAATGGAGTCGGGGGGGAATGCTTTTGATCAGAGTTTTCAAAACAATGGCATTTCTTTCTTTGGCAGCAGAGAAGTTCAACAGAAAATTGTTGATCCTATATACATAGTTCCAGTGTTAATGCTCTCCATCAAGGAAAGTGGGGGTTTTGCTAAATTAGCTCCCTGATAAATGAGCTCTTTTAAGTGCAAGATAGAAAAAATTGCTAATTGTCAGCTACTCAGGAGAATCTGTAGAACAAAGGCAATGTGGGCAAGCATGGTTGGAAAGATGGTCTTGGTTAAGAACTTTGTTCTTTCTGTCTTGTTTAGCATTGTGAAATAAAAACAGCTCTGCAAAACAGAAATTTACAATGCATCTATGTTAAAATGGAAAGTACCATACTTTGAGAGCTTATTTATGTATGCTAGAACACAAAATTAAAATGCTAAAAGCCTTCAATATAAGGTGGCTCATTTGCTAGTCAGTCATGCCAGTGTAGCTCAGCTGAAATCAACTAGTGTAAATCAGTCTCCTGTGTTGACTTGTCAGATTGGGAGATGACTGCTTTTTTTTTTATTTTGCTTTATGTATAATTGAAATGTTGCATTTTTTTCAAGAATGTTCTGGTTACAGCTGTATAACGTCTTGCATGGCTCTGGAGTCAGTGTTCAATTTAAAAGATGTATTGCACCTAAGAAGCATTTAAGATTAAAAGGCTGTATTTTGGGGAACTAAATGACTATATAGTGCCACTTAAATCTGCAACAGTGTTTACAATATACAAGAAAAATCTCTGGGTTTTTTTGTGTTACTGGAGACCAAAGTTTTAGAAGGCTTTATAGCAATACATGTTCTGTGATAAAACTGTATTTTTATAGCTAAATTCCCAAAGTGGGAGATGCCTAACTCTCCAAATTAATACTGGAGCTAAAGAACTGTAAGAGACAGGAAGAGTAAAGTGCTTGGAAAATGACGATGATTACCAGAGCTATACTTCTTTGTGTGTGTACAGTCTTTAATCAGCCTTAGGATACATACACTCTACAGTATTATTCAGCCCATAATCATATACATTAGTATTTATAATATGACAATAATGAAAGTCTAGCTGTAACTGAGAACATTCATCTTAGTCATGACTCCATTCAAACAAAGAGAAAAACATCTATCCTTCTGTACTGGACTAAGCTTGATAGCAGGGCGGGTGGTTTTTCTAATGCTGTGGGTGTTGTGGCTTTCTGTTTTCCATCTGATTGCTTGATCATGCTCTCTACTCCAGTTGTTGTACTCTTCCATAATGTAAAGTGATTACACACATAAAAAGGAAAACATATAACATTCTTACTATTTTTTCTTTTTGTTACTCTTCCTGAGTAGGTCCAGCTAAAGGTCTGGCTATTGCCACTACTTTGATGCAGGCTGGGCTGGTGTGCTTTCTGGTGGCTGAAATGAGAAAACCCTTCTGCTGTTTAGGGCTGATTGAAGGTGCAAGAAATACCAAAGAACTGATAATCAAATGTATTTTTGCCAATGTATTAAGCCAAATCCTAGGTGATATAATTACAAATGCTTAAGCCCTTTCTGAAAATACTGGCTTTGTGTTTTGAGACATATTCTTTCCCCTCTCGCAAGCGCTGCATGTGTGATGGAAGGGGAAAGTAAAGCATCCTCCTTGAGATGGTGTTGTGGTTTAACCCCAGCCAGCAACAAAACACCACACAGCTGCTTGCTTACACCTCCCCTGGTGGGATGGGAGAAGAGAATCAGAAGATAGAAGTGAGAGAACTCGTGGATTGAGATAAAGGCAGTTTAGAATGAAAGCAAAAGTCACACACACAAGCAAAGCAAAACAAGGGATTTAGCAGGAAAACATTGCTTCCTATCAGCAGGCAGGTGTTCAGCCACCTCCATGAAAGCAGGATTCCAACGTGTGTAACAGTTACTTGGGAAGACAAACACTATCACCCCAAATGTTGCACCTCCCTTCTGCCTTCTTCCCCCAGCTTTATATACTGAGCATGATGTCACATGGTATGGAATATCCCTTTGGTCAGTTGGGGTCAGCTGTGCTGGCTGTGTCTCCTCCCAACTTCTTGTGCCCTCCCAGCCTACTCACTGGTAGGGCAGTGTGAGGAGCAGAAAAGGCCTTGACTGGTTAACAGCAGCCAAAACCACCAGCGTGCTATCAACACCATTCTCATCCCAAATCAAAAACATAGCACTATACCGGCTGCTAGTAAAAAAGTCAACGCTATTCCAGCTGAAACCATGACAGATGGATAGAGGAATTGGCAGAATGGGAGTCTCTCAACAACATGGTGAATTGAAGAGGCCATCCTTCAACAGATGGATGTAGCATTAGGGAGGTGGCAGCCAGCAGGGGAAGAGAGCAGGATAGCAAAGCTGTGTGCTCTAATGCATGGTGTGAACTACATTAGATGGAATTCTCTGCCTTGTCTTGCTCTAACTGCCTCCTCCAGTTAATTGCCAAGGAAGAGACACCCAAAAGCAAATTAGCTTTCAGGATGGAAAACTTAGACTAGTGTCTAAATGCTAAAGCTTTCAGTGTCAGTGTATTTCCCAAATTATCTAAAGCTTTGTTATGTACCTGGAGTTCCTACCTTACTTGACTTTTCAGAGACAGCTGAGAAGAACAAGCAATCAAGAAGATAAATAGGAATAGCTGTGTTCATGTGATTAAGGTTTTGGGGAACTAGAATTATTTTCAGCCATAGTGTTTGCATTTGCTTGTACTATTTCTATTTATGTAACAATTAATTCTGTGCTGTTCTTGCTGTTTCTTGTTGGAAAGATGCTTGCAGAAGAATGCTTGAATGAGATCTCTTGCAGTCCAGTGCTGCCAAATCCTGACTGTCTTTATTATCAGGACAGAAATTGTCTACTGGAGGAGCCTAGATCAGGCATTGAAAAATCCAGATGTCTGACTCATTTTCTTCTTAGACTTAGATTAGCTGGACACTGTGCCAATATGTCTGGTCATGTGAGGGCAGCCAAGAGGTTGAGGGAGTTCTAAGTGCCATAGGAAGAGCATGTAGAATAGTGCCAGTGCACCACAAAACCAGCCAGGATCTTGACCCTGATTTGAGACGTGTGGTCCTGAAAGTATTCTTTGGCTAATGTGATTCAAGAGCTTGTAGCTGGTAAGAATGTAACCCTCACTCTGAAACAACAAAACCACACCCTGCATTAGGATGCTAATTGTCAGATGGATGCTGGTAATTAAATTATCTATCAGATGTAAGGTTTTTGGTAAATTATTCAAATAAAACCCAGAATAACTGACTCTTTTCTAGTTCTGTCAACCTTGACCTAAATGATAGTACTGCCACTGAGACAAGAGGAAATTCAGTAGGACGGTTGCTGAGAAGCCAACAAAAGGTTGTTTGTGCTTTGTCTTGATCCAGACAAGCTTAATGTATGACTTCCAGTCTATGAAGGTTGTCCTTGTCATACATTGATCTTATGTATTTAAATGCTCTACAGGATCTCTAGAAAATTTTTGTCCTAGTTCCTACTTGGTAGTTGAAAACACAAAGCTCCCTTTGTGTCTTTTTCTGGTGTTACACTATAGTTAGCCCATTGCCTGGCTAGACAGAAATTCTCTGTCACAGTTAGGAGAAGTTATTGCCAGTAGTGGGCACCAACTGCAGCAGATAAAACAGTTTGAAAGAACTGTGGAAAAACTTTGAAGTTTCCTCAACAGCCATAACATCCGCTTTAATTTCTCCTGTTCGCTGCGTGTAGGCCTCTTACTGGCTGAGAAAAAGAGTGTATTGTCTCTCATCAACAGCAGGACTGTTTGCCAGCCCTTTGACTCAACAGGAGAATTTTTGAGCTTTTGCAAAATTTGCAGTTGAGCGGATGGACAGTACACAGGAGTCCAAAAAGACACAAAGGGAGACCTTAGTTTGTAGAGCACAGTTTGGGTCTCTCTCTAGATTATCAGCTTTGTGTTCTCTGCAAAGGAGGCTCGTACAGAGATAAGAGTACAGGACTGAGACTGAAAGAAAGTGCTCTGTGATGAGTGAGACCACAAAATGCGGGTCAAGACTTTTAAACCTCCTCCCTAGTTCTTCGAAATGGATAGAGAATGTGAAAATTGGAAGACTGATACAGAAGAAGCTTTGTCCTTTCTTGCTTAGTACATTCCTTACAGTTAGCAAACACACAGAGAGTTTTTGAATTGTTTCCACCAAAAATGTTGAGGCACATCATTGTGACCTTGCGAAAGACATAGGGTTCCTTTCTAGTACAGCTTCACTTACGATTTTCTGAGCAGAAAAATCTCAGTGCACTAGCAGTGCAGAATCTGGCTCAGACTTCACATACTGACCCTGAAAAAGTGTTTAATGCAAGAGGATAGCCTTTGCTTTCCAGAAGTAGAAATAGAAAAGAAATTGAAGTCAGAGGAAAGGGAAAGAAAAAAAAAAATAAAATTAAGAAACACACTAAGGATTAAGAACTTGTCTACTCCTTTCCCTCCTCAAAGGCTTCCTCCTTTGTTGGAGGCTGAGGCATTGGCACTTGACCCACAGGACTTTAAAGAAGAAACTAAAGACAGATTGTTCCCAAAAGATTTCTTTGATACTGTGGTCAAATAGTCATAAAAATTTCAGAGCTGCAGCTTGAAAAGGGGGGAAAGTAAGCTGAAAAAGGAGAAATACTAATAATAAAAAGGAGTCTGATTCTTTCCCCTTAGGACAAAAGTTGTAGATAAATTCAGAGGACCTTGAAGGAAAACTCTGAAATATCAACAATGTGGTATTAAAAAAGCAGCACCAAACCATCCACTGAATTTACTAAAGCATTGCTCTTCTGGTGTAACATATTAAAAAGTAAATAAAAATAAGGCATTAATTGGCACTATATTAGATCTCTTCATAGCAGTAACATCTTACTTGATTTTCTTCTGAAGTAAGACATTAGCAGCAGCCTTAGCAGTGCGGTATTAACCCTGCCCTCACTGGTGTGATTCCCGTAGGTCTAGAAAGTTAAGGTCCATAGGAAAAGATATCTGTTAAAGGGAAAACAAAAAGTTTAATATAACAATATAAGAATATCTAAAACATGATCTTTTCTTTCTTTCAGCCCAGTGAAACACAGAATAATTACTGATATACCAGGCAGATATTAACCCCAAAGGGACAGAGACTGGGAAATTCAGGTTTTTTGGGGGTTTTTTTTGTTTTTTTTTCTTGCCACTTCCTGTTTTATGGAGGGGCTTCTCAGGAGGAGAAATTGTCCCGTTTTAAGTCAACATGGGGTGTTCTTTGCACTCAGCAAAAGGAAAGCATGCCCAAAGTGGGATGAGATGACATCTATAGAAATAAAAGAGCTTTCTTATAACTTAGAAGACATGAAAAAGAGAATTTTATCAGTGAAATGACTGATTTCAGTCATGAATGTCTTCAGTGGGATCAATATTTTACCTCGTGCCTTCCAAAACCTTAGGGCCGCTTGTGTATTTCTTAAACATGTGATTTTATTTAACAAAGAGGAAATATTAAGGCCAGGAAAACACTAATAATAAATTTCAGGAGGCTTTCTGGGACACAACTGCTATTCTGGTCTCAGTCCCAACATGGATCTTAATGCAATGATGGCATCTCTCAGTGTTCTAGAGCTCATTTCAGGTCAATGTACTGGTGCAGGCAGACCCACTGTGGCAATCCATAATCAACTGACTTATCTTTTGAATGTAGCAGATATGGGAACAGTTCTGACAAATGTTTCTGAAATGAAAGCTACGTTGAATACTGAAAGAATGCTGGAAAATTAAATTCTCTTCCATAGGCCTTCAACAGGGATCAAAAAAAAAAAGGTTGGAGAGATGAGGCAAAGAGTAAGCCTGGTGAGAAAGGGGGGCAATGTTTTAGAGATTGTCACCAAATTGGTGTATGTATACATAGCTGGTATTTAGTTGGTACTTGGGCCAAGCTAGATGTATGAGTACTATCCACTTCTTCCCCCCTCCTTTTCCAGTCTCTTCATTGGAGGTTTTTTTTGGGACTCGCACATTCCTTCATTTTCCCCGGAAACCTGCCCTTGCATTGGCTAATCTTGGTAGTATACACTGTTTAGGACTTGAGTTCTGACATCTTCTGTGCTGTCCAGATGCATGGTGTGGAGTTTACCAGCTAATGCAAGGTGGTATGGATTTTGCATTACCAGTTTGTGGGTAGTGCCTGCAGCTCAGAGGAGGACGTTCTGTAAAACTGAGTTACACGGGGTGCTGGTCTCATGTGTCTGCACTTCTGATTATCAGATATCACTCCATACAATGTTTTCCTTCTTGCCAGACTGATCAAACAACTTGATCACTTGAAAAGACTTAGGAATAAAATTAGCCTGCTTAGGTGATTTTATTAAACAGATTTGTTAATAGAACAAAAGGCTTTCTTGTTCTGAGGAGGGGAGAAAGGCAAAATACAGTATTAAGATTGCTTTTACTGATAAAACCTTCCATAGTGGCCCCAGTGTCATGGGTAGTTTAAGAAGCTGGGTTATTCACTGCTACAATTTTTATCAAAGCTGATGTCCCTTGAAGACTTGCTCAACTATAGTTTTTCTGTTCATATTTCGGAAAGAAGTACTGGGGCCACCCAGGTTAATTATTCTGAGCAGGAGTTTCCTTAACCTAAGCAAGAATAACGTCCTTTGTCTCCCTGCATGTTTGCCCCTAGTTGTTTAAGGTTGAGTTGTGGTGATGTCGTACTAAGTTGCTATACAGTCACGATGATGGCAAGAGAGAATGGAGCTACTTCCTTCCTCAAGGCTAACACAGATGGTGTAGTTAAGAAACTTGCATGCTTTTATAACAAGCTGATGTAGACACTCAGAAGTTTGGTTTATGAGGTTTTAAATATTAAGAACTTCTACTCACCCTTTTTTTTTTTCCTCTCAGATAAGATTTTTATGTATGCAGTCATTTACTGCTGGATCCTTCTGAACTGCACAGAACCCATTACAATTCTTAAGTGAAAAATCCTCACTGTAGGGGAACACTCAACATGGAATAACAGGATTTTACAATGGTTTTGCATATCATTCATGTTTTCATCTTCTCTACATAAGTTTTGGGTTTTTTTCTTTAGTTTTAGGAATTGCTTTCTATTGAAACCCAGAAGACCTGCTGTACTTAATGTATAATATGCGCTCTTCTATTCATAGCAGCTTGTAGTTTGAATCTCTTGATTATTGCCTCTTGATAAATGCCATATATCTATCTTTAATTACAAGTTCATGGGTCTCTTGCTCATTTGCCCTTTATGATAACTGACCATGGTGAACTGGGAGAGAGGTGAAAAATGAGAGAGACTTTTTTTAGAGGAATTGAGCTTGAGGTTAGAATTTGGCACTGATCTGCAAACTGAAGTGTAAAATGATTAGGCACCAGATTAAGAGGTGGTTATGCAATGACACAGCTTTATTTCAGTTGTTTTCATGTGGTGCAAACTACAGGTAAGTGATGCTAGTTTAGGAAGAAATATAGCTCTCCTACCTTACCTCAGCAAGCATAAATACACACTGAGGAATACTCTCCTGTTATGCATGTCGTCTTGTAGAAGCTGGAAGAATGCTTGCAGCCTTGCTTTGAGGATTAATAATATTTATATATCTGAAGTTATAAAATGACATGTATTGTTATTCTACTTTCATCACATGCTGCTCAAGATCAGTTTCACACATTGGCCTGAAATGTAGTTTGTACATTTAAAACCTTATGAAGCTCTCAAGGTGTTGTGGTACTGCCTTTTTATTAACTATCTAAGAGCATGGATGTCCTCCTTTTTGGTTATTGCTTCTGTTGAGAGTTCAGACAAAGAGTCAGGTAAAGAACAAGTCATTGTGCAGTGCATCAAACACCTGAATTATCACACGGTTTCTGTGCAACTTACAAACAAGGGTATATGCCTGTAAATTGGATCTGTAAAAGCAAGGTGCCTGCTTACTACCCGTGAACTTTTTCTCATTCTCTGTTTGAATTGGTTTGGTATGACCACAACTAAATGAAGAGCTAGGCTTTTGGACTGTGGGAGATCTTAGTTAGATACATTTTGGGAACTGAGCGATAGTTCAAGACAAGCTTTATTTAGGAAACAGCTGTTGTTATTTCCAAGCCTGGTCAGTAGGTATATTTACAGTAGTGTTTTAGTTTAAAAGGCACTCTATTCATCTGAAGTTAATTTTGTGATTACATCCACTTACATTCTTTGGTATATGTTGCCAACTGATTTCCTTTTGGATGAAGCAGACCTAGATATGCACTGTGACAATAACTAATGTACCACAACTGCTAATGGGCACCCAGTCCATGGGACCATGCTGTAGCTAATTTGAAATAAAAATTCTGTGTGTTGCAATACTTTGTTTCACTGTATAAGCCTGCTCTTAGTGGACAGTGATGCCAGTGCTGTCATCAGAATTCAGGGCTCCAGCCCTTGGAAAACCCTGAACTGGAACAATTCACCTAGACTCCAAGGAGACTTTTAATACCACTTGGTCTTATGACAGCATCTCTCAAATCAGATCTGGCAGTGAAATTTCCAGATGTTCCAGAGGGGCACCCATGTTGGTGCCTAGGACTTAAAAGAGGATTAATATCAACTAATTTTAGACATCTACAATGTGGTGATTTGTCTGCAGTAGCTCATTTGTTGAAAGTTTGGGCAGTGAAAATAAATTCATTTATTGGAATGCAATTTGATCTATTTTACATGCCTACTCTAGGATGAAACTAATTGTTCTCAAGTTGTACCTGCTTCTTTTGCTGACTTCAAAACAAAAAAAAAAACCACCCCAAACCTAGGGTAAGCAGCATAAATATAGTCAGCTACAATGGCCTACAAAATAGGTTTCTTAAATTGATGTGTTTCTGCAGTTGCAGTCAGTTATGTTCCTTACTGATGCACAGTAAAAGGTAGCTGCTCCAGAGTTTGTTTTGGGGGTATAAACATTGAATTTGAACACTACAAGGACAGGCATTCAAGGTCTACCATGGGTGGAATTCAAAATCTGTGCCCAGAAATACTAGCAATGTAAGACAGCAGTCCTACAAATGCCACGCTGCTTGGTATTTTATGCTGTATGGATTAAATAGATGGTTTATTCTGTTTGGTCAGCAAAACGTCACTTAAGAGCTCACTTTGCCAATTTATTTGAGCTGAGTCTCCATAAATGTTACGCTTTCATTTACAGAACATACTGTTGTATTTTCTGAGCCTGTTTCGTTCTGAGAAAAGTGTGGTAACAACACTTCTGCTGGCCTTTTAATATCATGGACACATGTTTCTTAAGCAGGTGTTTGTTTGTATGCTGGAATTACTTATTTGGACGAATTATCAAATTGCTTCTTCACAGAATATTGAGTACACGTGTGTTACTATACCAGGGAATTAGTGAACACTTACAAGGATACTGAGATACTGTTTCAACATATTGTATTAAAAGCTCAGCAACAAAAATACTGCATTACTTGGCACTTGCAGTCTTTGGGTCAGGGCCGGTGCCTGTTGCTGATCTGTTCAATACGTTCTAAATCTTAGAAGTTATAGGAAACAAAGTGATTGCATCATTTATAATTCTTCCCAAAGTGCTACAGCAATTAAAATAGCCTTTAGGTTTACTAGTTATAGATAAGATTGTATGAACTAGTTTTTATTCCAAACTTTGTTTTTAGTTTAGTTAGTTTAGTTTAGTTCCAAACTTTGTTTGGAATAAAGGTTTGTTGCTCATAAACTTCTGTAACATTTTGCTCTTCATGCTGGCTTTTTCCAGTTATCTTTTCTGCCTGAAGGTGGTTCTGGTGGTGTTTTATTGTGGACTTATAGCAACAATAACAGTTCTGCCATTTTTAAGTGTATGAAAGCTAGGGAAAAAACCTTTCACCTTCAGTGACTCTTTGGATCTGTGTTTAAAGCGCTCCACTAGCCAACAAGGATGGAGATAGAAAGCTGAAATAGCTGTGGAAAAGCAGATTTCAGTGTTCTGGTGAAAATTGGTTTTAGTTTGAGCAAATGAAGAGGAAAATGCAAAAATACACACATGCAGTTTTTGTATATATTAAGTAACCATTTTAATGTGATTTTTATCACAAAAATATGCTCAAATAACTGTGGATATTAACCAAAGACTTTGCAATGGAGAAGCTGTCAGTTTTATATCCCAAGTAGCACACTCAAACACTGAGAAATAGCTGTTTGCTTACAGCATTTCTGTAATTCTTATTTTATCAGTGTCAAATAGATCACTACATTTTCAATATGGAGCTGTTCCACATTAACCCTTGCAATCAGGCAAGTTAACTTTGTACAAGAGGGAAAACTAATATGTGTTACATCATACCTAATTTTTATGTGAGTTTGCATGTTCATAGCTCTTTGTGAGCTAGGAAACAAGCTTTATTTAATTTTGCAGGCTTCAAAATGCAACTTTTTTAAGACTTTTCACTGGAGAAATATCACAGCGTTTCATTGGCTGTACAGTATCTCTAAATCTTCCTGTAAGGTATCTAAAGCTGATGGCAACAAAGTTGTAGAAATTCACTTCATGTTACTTATGTGAATTCAAACCCTGTGATAATGATCTTAAACTTTTAGCTCTTTAGTATCAGGGGAATTGTAGTGGAAACGTTAGTCAATTGTTGGAACACATATAGTGATATTAGAAGATACCAATCTTATGAAAGTGGGGTTTTTGTGCACTACATTGATAAAAGATATATTATTTATGTACTTAAAAATCCATGTTATGAAAAAAGTTAAATATTCAAATTCAGCCTTGTACAGGCACAGTTAATGTACTGTGTCTGGGCTTCCTGGTCTGTGATCAATGGTCTGTTTTGGTGTCTTTCGAATGGAGAAGTGAGAGCTGAATTAGTGAGAGAAATGTTGGTAATCTTCTCTGTCCCGGGCTTCTGTTTCTGTCCTGGGGCATCTAATAGTACCTATGACGATAACTCTTTTAACGGAGTATCTTTCTGTGTGTCACATGAATATGTGTGTTCAATTACAAAAAAAATCAAATCCCCTTTTTATGTATAACCTAGATCTCTTGATGGAATGGAAGTGAATCTGACCCAAAATGTTCTCTAGAAATACATGGGTGTGTTACTTATAAGCAACATCCATCATTGCTGACCTACAATTGAATACCCATTGTCTCTCATTAACTTCAAGAGGAAATTGAGACATTTCCAAATGCCACCAGAAGTAAAGAATATGAATTGGTTGATACAGTATCTTGAAGAATAGAGTGCAAAGCTGTTAATGAGCTGTAGTGGCTGCCTTCTATAAGAAAGACAAGTTGCTTTAATCAGAAAGGTCATGCGTGTCAGATAGCATTATTGTTTCCTGTGTTAGCTTGACTCTACCTCAGTCTGGGGGAATTAAGATTTCAATGAACATTACTAATAGTTAAGATGCATGTCTGGGGATGTGGATGCTTCTGCATTGAGCTCTGCTGAAAATTTGCTTTTGATTTATGGGTGTTGCTGTTAAATGCTGCTTAAATACAACCAGCTTATATGTGTCACTGGAACCCCTAGAGTCATGCAAGTGTTAAACTTATGGCAGAGGAAATAGCTCAAGGATCAGTGAAGCACAGCTAGTTCCAGCTTGGGTTTGAATGCAAAGAACACCTTCATCATCCCCAAAATGTAGACATATTTCTTAGATATCTTGGGGAGAAAATGGAAAGGTTGTGGTTCAGTTAGGCTGAGACTCAATTCATTTTGGAATTACCTGTAGATAACAATTCTCTGCAGGTGGTTAGTCCCTCCTAGAGATTTTCTACTTAGTCATCTAGGGGGGTTAGAGAAGAATCTGTTTGGAGGGAGCGTCCCAAAGGCAGTGTAAATACAAACTTTGGTCTCTTTTTTTTTTTTCCTGTTCCATTCCTCGCTTCTGTGGATGTGTAAGTTGTGTTGTTTCTAGCAACTATTAGTCACTGCATTAAAAAAGCAAAACCAACAGTGCAAATATAGGCAAATACCTTCAGGTCTATCTTTATTTGGTATAAATCACCAGTTTCTCCAAATACATTAAGCCTTCTTGACATGCTTTTGTGGTATATGATCCAACTCTGCATCAAACAAGTTTACAGTTTTCAGTGGAGTGGTGATTGAGGAGTTGTTGAGCAAGTTTTTCTTTTCACAAGATAGTGGTTAGCTGGATGAATTCCGCCCTCCTGGGTGTCAGCAAATCGTTCAGGTTTGTTATTCTTTTTGCTGTCTGGTCAGTCTTATTTCTGCCATCTCAGTCATGCACTAGGATTGAATTCCCCTGATTTTGATGGTTACTGCTCCAACCTGTGATTTCTTAACCAACCTGTGGGGCTTTTCTGGAACAGGTGATCATAGTTTGTCTCAGTTCTGGTCTCCATCTCTATCACACTGTTTCCTGACTAGCCATGGTATTGCTGAAAGTAGCATCAAGCTATTTTTGTTCTTTACTAGTGACTATGGGACACTAGTCTTATCAAGGAAATGGTCAAATTGAAAAAAATGTTTTCTAAATAGTATTTCACAATAGGATCTCCCAAATAACATGTATGCAGGGTAATCCAAGATAATGCCTTTATTTTTTTCATCATATTTGGGAGTTTTCTTTCCTATGATCTTCATTTTATTATACACATGTATGCAAAAAAGGATATGTCCCTCCATTAGGAGCTGACAAAACTGGTTTTGTCCGTCCCCAAACTCAGAAATGGGGGGGGGGGGGGGGGGGG
>VZSF01009513.1:1390999-1541138 GCA_013398295.1 Chionis minor | reverse complement strand
GGGGTGGAAGTGTGGAAAAACCCACTGTTCATTAAACCTGAAAGTGTTTGTGGAAATGTATCCTGATGAGTGTTTCACCAGTGCTGGCCAGACTGTTTTCCTACAAATTCCTATAGCCAGAGCAGCAAGGAACCTGTGAAGTTCTACAGGAATCCCCATCCTAGCAGAAACAGTAGTGTTGCTGTTGACCTGCAGTGGTGCTAGGCTGTATAGAAAGTCCTTTATTGCAGCTTGAGTGGAAAGGATGGAGGATTGTCTTGCATATAGATATAATGGACATATAGAGCTCACCGCGGGGGGGAAGGGACAGAAAAATGGGGTGAAATTATGTTTAGCTCATTATTACTATTATGAGCCTTTTTACTGGACTGAAGTCAAGATTTTATTCTATGGCTACAGGAAAGCCTGATAAAGGGTAACATAAGAAATAACTGCTTTCAGAAATTGCATGGCAAACATGCATGTTGATTCTTCTCATTGCCTGGGTAAGACTGTGTACTTTCTTTTCTTTTTTTTCCTTACATTGGTCATATTTTCTCCACTCTGATTCACTTGAGTGAAAACTGGAGGCTTCCTTTTTTTTTTTTTTTTATCTTAAGGCCTATTGTGCTCTGCTACCAAAGCCCTTTCTTCAAGTACAGTAGAAGTCAGATTTTTTTTAAGTCAACTCTTGAAACTCAGGCTATAGAATCCAGTTTGGTACAGGGAATGAGATGAATGTCCATATACCTGAAAAAAATCAAGTCTAGAACAAAGTCAGTGCATCTGCATGGGAAGACTGTATGTATGCACACCAAACACTTATTAGAAATCATACAAATTGATATGGCCTTTACCTGTGGGACCTATTGTGCTTAAGTGAGATGTGCATCTAAAAATTACTGAACTTGCATTCAGCATTCCTTTTTAAATAGAAAAGCATCGGTCAGCACTTCTTGCCATACCTTCTGCCTGTGCAAAGTCTGTGGAGAATACTTTTCAGAGATAGGACTGTGCTCACCAAGGTAAGTGTGGGCTGTCAAGGAATATAGCATCTTTGCCCTGAAGAGCTACAATATAATACAGGAAAGTCAGTAC
The DNA here is from genome assembly GCA_013398295.1 of Chionis minor. Taxonomy (NCBI): domain Eukaryota; kingdom Metazoa; phylum Chordata; class Aves; order Charadriiformes; family Chionidae; genus Chionis; species Chionis minor. The sequence continues at coordinate 1,540,061 of VZSF01009513.1, read as the reverse complement.
ACTTTTCCTGGTGAGATCTGTGCCTTCCACTCCTATTAACGGTAACCTCAAATATGTTTGGATACACAACCAAGATGATTTCCGTCTGTTATAAAAGTCTCTTCTTATCCGAGCAGTTTGCTGGTCCAAGGGAGATCTATATCCTCTATACAAACTATTTTTCATCTCTCCATCTTCTCAAAGAAGGATGGGGAAGTCCCTGGGCAGCCACTAATTACAGAATGATTAAAATAGACTTCTCAGTAAAAAAGGAAGTTCAGTGGTACTTTTTCAAGCAAAAGCAGATAAAGAAGGTGACAATATTAGGAATTACAGGCCAAATGAGAAAAGCAGCAGCAACAACAACAAAAAAGCAAGGCCAGCACAAATTGTCATAACTGCGTCAAAGGCAGAAAACAAATATTTCTTTTTGGATGGCCAAGAGGCAATACCATCTTTGAATGTGCTACTATCTCAATGCAAGGGCTGCGCTCATAGGGTGGGACAAGTCTGATCACATTCAAATGCCAGCAGTGTTTTAGCATCTGTCAGCTCATTCCTGTTTGTGATGTGACAAAGCTTTTCACCAAAGCAAAGCTAGGAAACATCTGTATTAACACTACCTAAGTCTATCCCTCCCAAATTGATTTCTGATTCTGAAGAAGAGGAGAAGAAAAGCCATACCAGCAAGCTTGGCTATAGGTTAACTTTTGGAAGGTGAAACTTTAGATCACACTTTGGCAGAGTGAAAACTTGAAGCTTCCCAGAATAAATTCTCCAGGTCATGAAGGAAAAAGAAGAAATCATAAACCTCCTCCTCATGATGTCTTACGTAAGAGTGAACTCGCTTAAATGCTTAATGAAGATTGAAGATTAGAAATAGTAAAACCTTTCTTTTTTTTTTTCCTTTGCCTTTCCTTGGGCTGTATTTTATGAGAGCCTGGTGATTAAACCAGGGCAAGCTGTTTGATAGAGTTTGAACTTAGTTTGTTTCTCACCTTTGCAAGACGGGTGCCAAAATGTCATTGTTAAATTTCTGTAGCCCGATATTATGGCGAGACAGAGAGGAGCAAAAGCAGCATTTTACAAGTTGCCTGAGAAATGCCTGAGGGTACCTGAGATGCTACAAGTCAGATTAGACTTGCCCCAGAAATCAAAACCCTGGACCTGATACCTGTGCTAACACCCACTCAGTCTTGTACCTGTGTAATAGAAGCAATTAGGGATGTTATTTATTTAAAATATAATTGTCCCCTCATATCTTCTGTCTTCAGTGTGGCTAGTATCAATAATACATATATGCCTATTCCAGTAGACTATGATCCCTTTTTTCAAAGCTTAAATAGTTACTTTTTTTCAATTTCCTCTTATGCCTACACTGTACAAGTTGTACTTTATTCCCATAAAAAGTAATAATAATGGTTATTCTGTAAGAAAAAGCCCTACTAATCTATATTCCCACTCAAGCAGTGTTACATAATGCTAAATTATGTTTGCATCCCTCCTGTTACTTCTCCTGTCCCTCAGACTTGTCCAGGGCAGCCTTGGTACAAATGTGGTACCAAGGCTACCGCTAGAGACCTGAGCATAAAGAGCTCTTAGTGCTTTGCTTGCCCTCTAGTGGCGTTTTATTGGCTGGGGATGCCCATTGGGTTACACTGCCGACATCCCTAATCCTGGGTGTGTTTAGTTAATGAAGGTGCAAACCCAAGAGGTTTTGTTAGCAGAACATTTTTGCTCTACCTTGTGTTAGAAATTGGAATCTATAAGGTAAAGGATGTAGTACAAATGCAAAGAGCTTCCTGGTCTTGCATGTGTCCAAGAAACAGCTTGGCTGTTAAGTAAGTAAGTGGGAAAGCTGTTCTTCCAAAGAAGGTAAATTACTCTGTTTACAGGAATGCTCAACACATTAGAGGCAGAAAGTTGCAAATGAAAGTGAGATGAACATTGTCTCATTCTTATGTTGCTAGAAGACTTCTTTAATTTTATATAACTGACAGATTTTTTACTGACACTTTCACTTCAGTGACTTCTGTAGAATAATGTTAATTACTATTCGTTAGCTGTTTTTAAATTAAAGACATAATGAATGCTAATTTACTTGCATCTCAGAAGATTCCCTTAGCTTAGTCACAAAAGAAATAAATATTTGTTGATTTGCCTTAACGTAGTATCCTTTTTTCTTAATTGTGTTTTGGTATGTTTGATAGCTAAAACTATCTTCTGCCACCCACACTTAAAACTTTGTCTGCTGTGAGATGGTTACGCTCTGTTTTCTAGAACAATGATCAAAATGCCAATTCAGATTGCGATCATGCAGCTGAATACCGTTCATTGCTCTTCTGCAGGAAGGCCAGTTGTTGAATAATGCCTTCCATTCATTGCTCTTTGGCACTAGATACCTTTTGCCACGGCTACATATATTGTTAACTATTCTTATCCTTCAATTATTCCTTTATGAGTTGTGACATTCACTGTGCAAGTCTGAAGTATTTTTTTCTTTTTTTAAAGTTCAGTTAGATTTACCAAACTTCCCTGTAAAATCAACTGTATTGACTTTGTCCTGCATCCTTCTCTGACGAGCACAGATGGTGGTCTGTACATGTGTGAGACATAATTTTAAGGACCTTTTTTCGAATAAGTATTTCTCAAACAAAGCGGTCATTTTCAAGATGTTTTCAGACATTTTCTCACTGCAAGGTCTTGTACTTTTATCTGATCACATGCTTAATCATGCTTGGGGTTTTTGAAACCATTCTTGCCATAAAAATTTAGTATATGTTCTTCTGAAGTAATTTTAGGCACTGTAATGGACACAGGAGTGTTTTGAGCCTCAAGCTTTTAAGCTGATAAAGTATCATTAAGAACCATTTCTTTCATGTTGACAATTTAAAATTATATACATTTACCAAGCATTAACATAAAGTAAAAAGAATTGGATGCTTTTGTACTAAATTACAAAGCATCAAATCTGCTAAAACAGCCATCAAACACTTGTATGTTGAAGCAAATTCATTAATTTAGCTTCATTAGATGTTTGCTGAAAGCACAAGTGAAGGGTGGAGTGTATATATAGCAGGAAACCTGTAACCCATGAACAAGAGAGTGGAAGTGCAGGTGATTGTGCTGTATTCAGGAGCTCATACCTATTGCGAGACCCATGTCTTTTACTCCTGCAGAGGCTTTCCCTTCTGCCCACTGGAACCATCTCGTTAAAACACAGTAGTGGACTGAAATGCTGATGAATTTGTGACTTAGTATGACTTATTGATGCTCCAGTGATAGAAAATGCTAACTTGGTAAAAACCTCGAAGGTGTACCAAGCTTGCTTGTGGCCATTGAAGTTCTGGTTTTAGGATGGATGCCATCATTGTGTCTGTACACAAAATAATTTCCCAGTCTTTTGAAAGAGGACATGTATCTTGTGAAAATGTTTACACATTTTCAGGTGCTGCTTTTGCCTGTAACAACTGGCATGCTCAAGTATCTGTGTGTGTGCAGAAATCAAGAGATAGGGTGCTTGGATGACCATTCCCAATCTGCACTTTGTGTGCAGTCACCCTGTCCCAGTAAGCTGGGAGTTTATTGGTATGTTGCTCTGTGCCCATGGGCCTTGGTGTGGAACGAGGGGCATGTTGCGTTTACTGATATGGATATAGCCAATAATAATCTTCTCATATTTTTCTATGATATTAATTAGTAGCTCATTAGTTTGATATTGGTAATGAAGAACCCAAAACTTGGTGGTCTTGTAAAAATGTGCAGCTGAGGTGTTTTGATTCCCCTTTCTGCACTGGAGATAGGAGCAGTATTTCCACCTAATTGCAGAAGAACTACATGTGTTTTCTTCAGTTAATAATGGGGGAAGCATAGCAGAACACAAATAGCTCTCTCATAGCTGAGGTATTTTAATTTTTGCCCTTGAAACACAAATCTTAATATCAATTCCAAAATTTTGGTTAGTGTCAGATAGCATACTAACTAGGGACTCCTTTTAATACCGGAATAACAAAATGTCCACTTTCTTTTTGAGTCTGTTCAAAGTTTCTTGATTACTTGTAACTAAGATGAGAGGTGATAGCAGCCTATGTAAGTTTACCTATAAAAGGCTTGTTGCACCTTTGTTAGTCACCAGCAATAGGCTACCTGACTCTCCTAAACCTTGAAATCTCCAGTTGCTTGTCAGCTGTGTTACCATGAGGTAAGCAGCAGGTCCTTCAGATAAACTTTCTGATTGCTTTGTATAAGTGAACTAGCTAACTTCCTGTAATGATGAGGATTTAATCCTCATCCTGTGTAAAGCCTGAATTGTTCCTAGTGAATATACATGTTAAAGCAGTGTTCAACACTTACTTTCTTATTCTTTGTTTTTGTCAGATCACCTCTCTTTCTGAATAGTAGGTGATATTTTCCTGTGAAAACAAGTGTTCACAAACCCAGCCTCTCCTGTAATTTGGAAACTAATTAGTCAATAGAGTTGCAGGTTTTTTTTGTTTTCCAAGGCTGTTATATGCTTGATTCAGAAATAAAAATTAATTTACATACTATACTGTTAAATTAGTCTTTGAAAAGAACAGAAAGATAAGTGCAGAAAAATACTTTATGGTATGGCATATCTTGAAGCTATTTTGCCTGAACAATACAGTACTCCTATATGTCCCCATTTTTCAGATGGCTTGCCTTTTGTTGCGTAAGGCTTGATGCTGAGTAAGACTTAATACTGAGAAGAGCACAGAGATTGGTATGCAGGAACTGAAGTTCCAGCTAGAATGATTTATCATGACTTTTTTGCCACTCCTATTATCTGAGGAATATGACAGCACTTTTTTCAGCTTAGTTAAAAGGACATGCCTTTTGGAAGCTTCATTATCCCTCCCTTTAGCTAAGCTGAAAGAAAGTTGGAGCCAAAGGTAATAAATGAACCCTGTCTGTTAAAAGGAGGAGGCTCCTACTTAAACTTATGAAGGTTTATTAATAGGCAGGGGACTGGTATTGCTCAGTGCTTTAGAATCAGCAAGAACTTTCATTCAGTTACTCATTTGTCAGTCAAGACTAGATCTGTAAGTAGTTTTAAGTCTGCACAGGAAGGATATACAGTTGAAAGGTAGCTTCAGGATGTTGGTTTAAAATACCTGGGTCTCTGTGGCTTGATTATGTTCTCCTACATCCATGTTGCCTGTCTTCTGTTAAAGCACATCTGCGTTTCAGCCGTCTTCATAGACATAGCTGGTATAGTAGTAACGATGCAGCAAGGTTAGGTAGGTATTACAGTCCTTACTGAAGACCGTGATTGAACCTGATGGCCAGCCCAAGGCAGCCTTCTTCATTGCTCTAGTTGCACCATTGTCAGCAACTGCTTGGCTGGGTAAGAGTTAGCGTATCTGCATAGAATCATAGAATGGTTAGAGTTGGAAGGGACCTTAAAGATCATCAAGTTCCAACCCCCCTGCCATGGGCAGGGACACCTCTCACTAGAGCAGGTTGCTCAAAGCCCCATCCAGACTGGCCTTAAACACTTCCAGGGATGGGGCCTCCACAGCTTCCCTGGGTAACCTGTTCCAGTGCGTCACCACCCTCACAGTAAAGAACTTCTTCCTAATATCTAATCTAAATCTCCCCTCTTCCAATTTAAAACCATTACCCCTTGTCCTATCACTAGACTTCCTGACAAAGAGTCCCTCTCCAGCTCTCCTGTAGGCTCCCTTCAGATACTGAAAGGCTGCTATCAGGTCTCCCCGGAGCCTTCTCTTCTCCAGGCTGAACAGCCCCAGCTCTCTCAGCCTGTCCTCATAGGAGAGGTGCTCCATCCCTCTAATCATCTTAGTGGCCCTTCGCTGGACCTGTTCCAACAGTTCCATGTCCTTTCTATGTTGAGGACTCCAGAGCTGGACACAGTACTCCAGGTGGGGTCTCACAAGCGCAGAGTAGAGGGGGAGAATCACCTCCCGTGCCCTGCTGGCCACGCTTCTTTTGATGCAACCCAGGATACGGTTGGCTTTCTGGGCTGCCAGCGCGCACTGCCGGCTCATGTTGAGCTTCTCATCCATGAGCACTCCCAAGTCCTTCTCCTCAGGGCTGCTCTCCAGCCATTCTCTGCCCAGCCTGTATTTATGCCTGGGATTGCCACGTCCCAGGTGTAGGACTCTGCACTTGGCTTGGTTGAACTTCATGCCATTTGCATTAGCCCACCTCTCAAGCCTGTCCAGGTCCCTCTGGATGGCATTCCTTCCCTCCAGTGTGTCAACCGCGCCACCGAGCTTGGTGTCATCGGCAAACTTGCTGAGGGTGCACTCGATCCCACTGTCCATGTCTCCAACAAAGAGGTTAAATACGACTGGTCCCAGTACTGACCCTTGCGGGACACCACTCGTCACTGGCCTCCACGTGGACATTGACCCATTAACCACAACCCTTTGAGTGCGGCCATCCAGCCAGTTCCTTATCCACCGATTACAGCATGAGCTGTAACTGCATTTTAGTTACTGTGTAAAGGATTCTTGAAAAGTCAGACCATTGGAAAAATACCTCTTCTACTTGTCTTTAAAGCTCCCAGTACAGGGACTTCTTTGTAATAGGCAGCTTTATGGGAAAGCATATATTTACTAATAATAGAAAGGGTAAATCAGGTTAGGAGTTATTCTATACTAGCTTCAAGCAAATACTTTCCATAAAATGTTGCATATAAACCTACTATACCTGGGGCTTTGAGGTCGGCATGTGATTCATTCATGCCCGTGTATAACTTGTGTGGGTTTTTTATATGGTACAAGTGTCAATCTGTTAGATTATTTCTTCTGCTTATGAATTGACCTGTTTAATTTCAGTGTAGGTGTATGAAGAGAATCATGTGATCCGAGGGTATGTAGGTCTGTTTATAGCAAATCAGTTCCAATCAGATAGCAACAGAAGCTGAGATCATGATGACAAGAGAAATGTGAAGATATACTATGACTAACCAAGCATCTGCCTGGAACAGATACCCTAGCCATAAAAATCTGCATGGGATTCCAGAAACTAATGATGCTTTTTCAAAGGAGAGCATCTTCTGAGGAGAGGATGGGTGAGTGTGGAGAGACTGCTCAGAATTAAGCAATGGTTCATGGGGAAGGTCAAACTGTGCTCAACTGTCACACCTCATCACTTCATCCTGCCATGCAAAATGCTAGTAGAGTTTGCACTTGTGGGGATAACAATTGCACTGTTTCTTTTGAAGAAACATAGGAAGGCATCAGATCCAGTGAAAGTGAGCCTGACAGGATGCATATGACTGTTATTCTGATTATAAAAAAAATACAACTAGAAGATAATCCGTTGTGATCCAAAGATCAGGAAAGATTGTGCTGGAGACTCTCAGTGGGGTGGTCTGTAAGAGTAAGTTTAACCTATTGAGTTGAGTCTCCTTAGATTACCTGTTTGATGCAAATAGGGGAAAGAGAAAGTTTAGAAAGCCTTGTTTCAGTAGGCAAAAGTTAGCCTTCTGAGATCAATATCTTCCTCCATCTCCTCTGGGAAGTCTCTAACAGGTAACACACTGAACCCAAGAAAGGAGATGACTGCTAAACTGCATTAACATGGTCAGCATCCAATACTGCTACTTGGTCAGCATCCAATACTGCTACTTGGTCATCAAAACTCCTAAAGGACTTTCAGCATGGCCTCTGGCAGACAATGGGAACAAACACCTTTTCCTTAAGAAACAGTTATTTCTTCTTGATGCCCTGGAGCTACCTTTCTTACCTTGCTAGCATTAACTTTGTACATTGGCACTGCAAAGCAGTAGCTTTGAAGGTAAATGGGCAAGAAGCCCAATTAAGTCAAAAAGGAAGAAAGACGGTGTCATCATAATACACACTGAATAGCCTGATTTGGCGTGATAGAGGTCCTACTTGTGTCATATCCAGTAGTCAGGATACAGAAAGAAAATCTCCAATGTATAACAAATTAATGCATATATTGATAGTTGAAGAATTTCTTGAGAGGAAAACTAATTATCTAAAATATTACAAGCAAGCTGTGAAGTGAAATACGGCATATGGCCAGCCCTGTGGGAATTTCTCTTGACCCTTTAGGTAAAGCATAGAGTGTCTATTATTCCTGTGCCAATTCATATAACATGGCATCTGACTGCATTATAAGTTTAAAATAACTTTAAATATTTATCTGAACAAACTTCTTTTTATTTTTATAGCTTTGCTCATAGTGTGTTCTGAGTACAATGAAGTAAAGATAGACAAGTAGAGAGAACTCTGTTTTCGTGAGTGGTCTCCACAAAATATTATTAAAAAAATGCTTAACTGTTGCTTTTAATCTTTTTTTCTTTAAAGGGAAAAAAAGACTTCATTTGGGGTTATATATTTACATCACATCTTAAAATAAAATCTGTATAGTAATATGAGTTTCTTGTATGTGTTTTACTGCTGAGGATTGAGAGTTTAGTCACTTTTAAGACTTGAAAGCATTTCAGTTTCTGAGATGTAAATAATATTAGTGTTTTCACACCCACTATTTAAATAAGTTTAACAACATGCCATCAAAACTGCAGCTACTATCACATTTAATATTGAGACTTTATGTAAAATGAGATTTTTATTTTCAGTTCTCTCATAAATTAGCTTTTATCTATCATCTGAGTCTGCATCTCCAGGGAAGTCTGTACAGAGTTTGGTTCCCTCAAGAAAGAAAACATGGGGTTTGAGTTTTTTTCATATGTTAAACTAGATTCCCTAGTCATCAGAGTTAGTGCAGGACCTCACAGGAGTTATATTAACCTAAATGAAAGGAGAGAGGTAAAGATGATGGTAGGTCTTTTTTTTTTTTTTTAACATCACAAATGAAACAAGACCTCAAAGAAGTGGAAAACCAACATTTAATTACCATGAAGCTGGAACGTTCATAGCAATTGCTAGCTGTTAGTCTGAGTCATTAACAGTTAACCAGATCTAAAATCTGCATCATGTAGCAATCCAGTTTGAAATGCATGAAAAAAATTTGGAGCAGTCACAATGTTTGAAGTCATGCAAACCAAAACACTAACCTTTTCATAATGGTAGTGCAATTCATTAGCAAAATACTACTACGTCTGCATTTCCTTTATGCTTATTTAGGAGTTATCAGCTTGCAAGGTTTTTTTGTCCTTTTATCCATGGCTAGGTAGAATTTGAAGTGTAATTCAATATGCTTAAAGAAAAACAATTATATATAGCTATACTTCTCTGCAAAATCAAGAACAAAGACTTCCTAGAAAACAATAGAATTGATGCTGGCATTTGTTTTCCTGTCCAAATGTCATGAAGTTCAATAATATACACCCTGAGAAATCAAGTAGGAATGTGTATTGGGGGGAAAATAGCAGAATAAACAGTTTCTAAGAGGTGTTAAAGATGGATCCACAAAAAAGGCCTAATTGAGATGGGAACATAAGTGTCCTCTGAAAACAATAGCTGTCCGGCTTTTGAGGGCCAGCTAGTATGTCCAAACTCTAGCAAGCCATTAGCTGGAAGGACAAGCACATGCATTTTTAATGTGTGTCATTTGGATCATTCGCATCCTGGCCAGTGTTTCTGCCTCCCTGAAAATAGTTTATGGAGCCATTATGGCATTTTGTTTAAGAACATCATTTCTGCTTGGAGAGAGCCTCTGAATAGATCAAGAACATTGTTTGGGCCTTTTAAAGAGCTTGCAGGTAATGGAAGGAGTCCAAAGAAGGAACTTCAAAAAGTATGCAGATAACTCTGCATGACTCTTGCCGTAAAAAGAAAAGTCATGATTCATTTTGCAGCTGTGTGTGTACATTATGTGTATTTTTGCTGAATGCCATTGTAATTGACGTGATGTTATCTTAGTACACTTTGCAATGGCAGGGCAGGAGGGGAAAAAGCGCAACCCTCTTTTTACCATCTCTGAACATCTTGAGAAATAGCAATCTCTGAATATATTCATAGTAGTACGACAAAATCCCCACCCTGCTGAAGTAAATAGAAATTTATAAAGATTACAATAGTATCCGGATTTGACTTTTAATTATCAGTACTTACAGTATGTTCACACAGTGCTCTCCCAGTATAGATTAGTAATTGCCTGCTGCCTCGCAAGCCTTTGTTCAATTATATCTAGGAGAGAAGAGTTCCCTAGAGCAGCTGATTGTGATAATCTCTTCTATAGAAGCTAACCAGTGCTGCCAGGGATTTCACTTATGCTGTCTGGTCAAATTTTTAAAAGGGATCAAAACATGGTGTGATAATAATGTTAATATTTGGTGTTGAAATGGAGCTGAACATATCTGAGAATCTTGGCCTGGGTTTGAGCTGCAAACTGTCTTGTGGATTGTACAGGTGAGAAAACCACCAAGTGAGATGAATGATCTTTGGAAACTAATGAAATTAACATTCAGTAAGAAGCAGAAATACCTGTGCTGCCCACATAGAAGTCTTTACTTAAGAGTAATCTTTTTCCAAATGAAGTTAACCTTAAGAACACTGAAAGATTCTTCACAAGTGAGACTGTTCTCTATGTGTAGCATTCAGTTTAATAATATTCTTATTTTTATAGAGGCAAGAGACATGAAATCCCACCCTGATAAAGTGAAAGGGAATGTTTTCTAGGAAACATGGTTGGGGTTTTTTTGCTTTAGGTTTTCAGATTGGGCTATTTGAAAAGCAGGAGGAGGGGAATGTTTGCTTTATTTTTTTAAAAAAAAATGATTTTACTTACTAGAATGTAAAGGAGAAGGAGAAATCAAACTTGTCTGAAAGACATAATATAAAAATGCTTTTCATCTATTCCTGTAACAACATTCTTTTCCAGAAAATTGAATGCTGATTTTAAAAACGCAGAAATGAAACCTAGACATATGTGGATACCTGTATGTTTACTCAGATGACTCAAGTGGTTACTCAAGTGCTAAATGAAAAGGAGAACATAAAATATTCCAGGCTGGAAGGTTAAAATATTAACGAATCATGAGTTTCAACATCACGAGAGCTCTAAAAATACCTTGATGTTTTTTCCAGGTTCTGTTAAAAGGATTTTAGGTGGAAAGTCACTTTTTTGCCTTTGGTGCTTGCAAAGTAACGGTGGACATATATGTAATCATATACTGTCTTCACAAAACAACATCCTGCTCAAACCAATAAAGCGTCTCTGCTTGAAGTTCCTGTTCCAAATAGGATCTTCCATTTTGGAGATGTGACTAACTGTGGAGACTTCCACAGTATGAAGTGTATTGGGATATGATGAGTTGGACATCTAGTGTTGAAACTTTTGTTATTACTTTGGGTTTTGTTTTTGCAAGAAACACAGTAGTTGTGAGGCAACAGAGGAATAATGTTAAGGATCTCTGTTGGAAAGAGTTGACAGCCCCTGCAGATTTATACGGAATATGAATTCACAAGCCCACTGCAGATGAGAAGGTGCATTCAGTTGGATTATAAATAGATCGTAGTTAGCTTTGAAATGCATCCATTTTATTCTGAGCTTCCAGCAAAGTCCTACAGATATGCAGCTCCAGTGAGAGCTCTAAAGTTGGTGATAAAGAGGAAATGACAGGGGTGCTATTTGGAGCCTTCTGACAGCTATGGAAGAAAAAGAAATCCATACATTGTTGTGCCTGGATTTTTTCCTACAAACAGTGAAGGAGCAGATTAAAACAATACCTGTTCTCAGGATATAAGTCCTTGTTCTGAGAGAAATGTGCTCCGTGACTGGAAATGTATACAATTCTTGAACCCTTTTCTTCACTCTGTCCTTTCCTATGCTCAGGTGCAGTAATCTCACGTGTGCTCTAGAAGACGCCAGGTGCTGTTCTTTTCTTGCAGTATAATGGTGGTGGGAAGGCAAGACTTATGTTTTTGCAAGCAGAGCACAAGATGGAGACCCACAAGCTGGTACTCACCACCAGCAAAGGCAGTGCTGTGTGCTGCCCAGCCTGAATTAGTTAAGCTTTGTCCTGTAGAGTGACTAGGATGACTTGGATCCAAGGGCTAGCAGGGTGCCTCTGTGATTACAGTGTCTGTGGAGTAGACTATTGCACAGTGTAGCCCTGTCCTAGGTGGAACAGCAACAGTGTACCATCCTAAAGGGTAGATAACAGCAAGTGTGTTACTGTTTGCATATTAAGGAATGATTCATTGTAGATCTCCACTGGTTACACCTGAGGCAGAACTACATTTCTTCAGCCTCTTTTAAAGTATTTATTTTGGTGAGTGAATGAAGAGCATGTTCTTCTAGGAACTTCTTTCCTTTGAGGGTGGCAGAGCACTGGAACAGGCTGCCCAGAGAGGTGGTGGAGTCTCCAACTCTGGAGACATTCAAAACCCGCCTGGATGCCATCCTGTGCAACCTGCTGTAGGTGGACCTGCTCTGGCAGGGGGGCTGGACTGGATGATCTCCAGAGGTCCCTTCCAACCCTAACATTCTGTGATTCTAATATACATCTCAAACACGTGGGAAGTTTTGGATTCAGATGGTCATTTTTAGCTTTTTAGAATGTGACTGAAGCAGGCAAACTCTGTCCCATCACCAAACATGAGAAAGGGTAATGTGTGTGTTTTGCTGCTAAACAAAATCAGAGCACAACACTGTAGATTCTCGAAGTAATTTGGTGTTGCCTCAGGAGACAGATGATAATAATAAACCAGCAGAGAGCTGAGAGTCTTCAGCTTGCATCAGGAGCATGTTGGTCTCTTAATTGTCACCAGTTTTGGGCTGTATCTAATCATACATATTCTTGGAGGGGACATCAGGGTGAGGTCTTCAGCATACCCCTTTGCACTATTTATTTTCTACTCAGGAGCTATGTTGGGTTTTCTCGACAGCCATATATGAGTGTTTGCACACTGGGATTTGTCTTTGCACAGATACAAGATAAAATGAACACAATATACAGTTTCATATGGCAGATAGTTTGCCAATGGAACAGAGAAAGGATCAGTTTGTGCAAACCTGGTGACCAGCCGAGGTCCTTCAGCTACTGTGGAGGACTTCTAGGCAGTAGATGAGCTGCTGTATTCCTAGGTTGCAAATGCCTGACAAACTCTGGTTCTTGTGGGCTTTCTGCAATGCTGATGTGGTCACTTAGGCATAAAGTAAAAACAGGCACATCTTTAATCTTTAAAAAGAAGAGGCTAGTGCTGCTCCTCCTAAGAATTTACATGCTGTGCAACTGAGGCCAGGAGAACTATTCACCCCTTGATAATATCCTTTATTATTGCTTCTCTGCTGCTACTGGGTTTCCATCATAAAATAACTAGATAAACTATTTAATTTGCTGCACAAATCTTAAATTTTGCAGTTATCTTAACACTTTTTTATGGATTTCTCTATCATCTTGCTGCATTCATGTTAGCTTTTGGGTTTAAAGGGAAGTTTATTATTCCCAATTCCTAGGAGCCCAATTAAGAGCTTGTCTTGGCAGCTTTCACTTGCAAATCTAGAATGCTAAGACATTCTAGGACTCAGTCTGCCAGTCTTTGGGTGGCCTATATTTTTCATGGCAGGTGACTGCCCTCCATCTTCTTTTGAGTTTGTATGTGTGCATCTCATTGCTGGAAAGAGAACCTTTAAAAAGCCCTTTAAAAGCCAGTGCTGCATGTGACGGTGGTGTTACAAGTTATGAAACATGTTAGGTCGCTTGGAGCTATCCAGACTGGACAAAAGATTTAGGCAGAGCCAGGATTTAGCGGGGCAGAGAGATATTTTCATGATCCCTGTTAGAGATCCCTAATCAAGGAACGATCATTGTGTACACGGCTGCTACTCCAGCAGCAATGTTTGTGTTGGTCCCACAGTTTGATCTATATCCAACAAATTATTTTTGTTGGTTTTGTTCATAGTAACTTCTGCAGCAAGTGTCTGAAAGATGTGATAGCAATTAAATACATAAAACTAGCATTGTAATTGGAAAGGATTTTTTAAGTATCAGATTGCTTTTGGCACTACTATAAATTGCTTGGTGTTCATAGATACTTTTTTGTTTGCCCAAAACAAACTGCAAAGTTTTCAGTTCTCTGGGTCATAAAAATCTCACATCACTATATGCATCCAATTATTAGACTTGTTAGAAGCAAACTAACGTGAAACATTACAAATCTAATACTGAACAAAACCTAGCAATAATAATCTCTGTTCTCTCACCTCTCGCTGCATTCTGAGCATTTTTCTTCCTGTTTCTTAAGCTTCGAGGCACCATTTTCTTCGAAGAAGTTGAATCTTGGTCTCCGGGTGTTCATTGGTCTCTGTTCCAGTGCTTGTGTCTCATTCACAACAGATACCAGTGCTGTGAATTTTTTAAGGCAACTGCAGTCATTGTAGCTGATGAAATGTTTTGGGGCAATATCAACTCTTTTATGCTAAAGCAAGAATATTGTGTTTGGTTTTCTTATCGCAAAACACTGAGAACAAAACCATACTATTGTTGCAAAATATTCTGCCAGTCTGTACACAAGGTCATATTATCTTGAGAGCATGCTTCTTGTGATTATTTTGCAAAATTAATAACCATTTTCTTTTATATATTCATTTTTCCAGTGTGACTGTTCTAATACCACTGTGCCACTGCTGAGTGTAGCGCACAGTTACATAACAGCCTCCCATGTTGAGTTTACTTTGGAAGTTAGACAAAAAAATACTTTTTTATATGTAAATTGAGCACATTTGGTCATTGAGTTACAATAGGCATAGAGCATAATGATAGCACTTTTATAGTCACATCTCAAAGTACAAGTACACTTCATCTTTTTGACCCCTTTGTTCTAGTGCTGGAAATAGATGTTAGCTGCTAAATGAGCTTCCATAATGTCACATGCAAAGTTTTTTAATCGGGGACCTAAGAATTTTATTCCATTGAACAAAAATAACAATTCTGCAGGAGGACTGAAGCTTTAAGATTTTTTTTTTAAATTCAGCTTTTGAAATAATTAATTACAGTGGGCATCAAAGAGTTTCTGTTTTGTAGCTTGCAACGAGCTCTCAGCTGTCACTCAAAACAAGTCCATAGAGCTACATTGCAATAACTAACATGTAATGTTGATAGATATTTTCTCTGTCAAAATATGTTTGCTTAGCTTCAGAAAACCTCTCCTCCTCCTCAGAAAAAATCCTCCTCTTTTGTGGACATTTCTTTGGTAGCATGCACAGCAAGACATGTAAAAGAAGCTGAAGTCCAGGGTGTGATGAGCATTAACAATGATGGTAGTGAGACTTCTTAGTAGAATCTTGGGGCTCATACTCATGAACCTTAGATGCTTTCCATATTATCCAGGTAGTGGACGGTGCAAATCCAATTGCTCTGACGACTTGTAGTATTTCTCTTCTCAGTGTGTGGCTTATGAACAATATTTTGCATTTCCCGTAATTTCCTTCCCCCTGCATGCATTTCCTTTTTGCTTGAACAAATGAAGACAATAGTTGACTCGACTCAGTCTAGCATGGTTGTTTGCCTTTTCCAGCAAACAATTGCTTATCAAATGTGTCGAGAAACTTCAGGAAGAAGTCTGTAAAATAAAACAAAAAGACCAAAACCCAAACCACAGTCCAAAACTTGTATGCATGGAGTAACTTATTTTAAGATGCTACATAAGAAATAGAATTTAAGTTTAAGGCTGGCTTATAGATGCTGTGACTCTGCTTAGCATCTATGATATATTATTTGTCTGTTATGTGTGTATAAATGCATATTTCTTAGGTATGGACTATACTGAGTTTTATTCCAGTACTGTTAATTCTAAAAATATCTTTATTTAAAGAAGAAAGACATATCTTTGAACAAATTTTTATTCTTTCTTTTTCCCCCCTCTGTTCGCAAGAAAACTCCACACAGTCCAGCCCCCAACCAAGTAACTGAAATATGCAAGGCTCACGCATTTTTCTCTTAAGTTATAGATCCCGTTCTGTCCTGTTTTCCCTCTTTAAAAGATCACAAACTGGGATGCAGAGAAAGGTTAAGCTGTCAATCAGCAAGGAAAAATAAGTAGTTACACTGCACTGAATTTTGAATGCTAATGTCGCATGATTTGACTGAGATGTTATCCATTGGGTAGTCTAGGTATCATCAACACCCTTTGATACAAGTACTTCAATCTGCTTTTTTCCACTCAATGCCTCGTCAGTGACCCTCCAAAGTGTTGTTTATTCTTTTCATTGGCCTGGGTAAAGTGTAACAGCAGGAAGCTGAAGCCCTCCTGAAATACCCGATGAGAGCAACTCTTAAGCTCTCATATGCTTATCTACTCATGAGCATGCTTATCTTTAAACGTGTAAGTTGCTTAAAGTGAAATTTCATTTCAAGAAGGCTATTTCTGCTATTTCTGTGATTTGTCCATTTTGTACTGTTCCTTGTTAATTTTTATCATCACTTCTCTGCTTTTGCGATTCCTATCGTTGCTATGACTAGGCAGGGAAAGTGTATCTTCCTGACTTCTTTTACATGGTTTATGAGTTTGTAAAGACTGAGGAGTGAAAATACAAAGCAAGCAGGGGAAGATATCTGATAGAATTCATGTGTGAGGAGAAAGTTAGGTAGTCCAATCAGTTCACTAGCTCTTGCTTGTGCTCTAGTATCAGAGGATAATTTTATTGCCTGTTGTAACAACGTACAATTAAACTGACTGTATTTATTCAAACCAATTTTAATATTTTTATAATGCTTGTATATTAAAATCATTGAGTTATCTGAGACTTTAACAGGAATGCCTGACCAAAACATTAAGGATGTGTTCAGGATCGTTCTTTATATTTTTAAGTAATAGACACAAAAAGGAAAAATGAGGAACAGTTCAATAACTGGAAAGTATAATTATAAAATTATGTAGCTAGATAATTATTCTGCACTGGTTATTGTAAAATAAACTTGGTTGTCTAAGGAACTTATCTGTAAAATTTGAGCTGTTTTGTGTGGGTAGAATGTGGGATGCATTTCCCTTCAAAATGACTGAAATATTCTGAAGGTCATTTGTCAAATTTAGCAAAATAGAGATTTTTGGCCTAAGGGGGTGACATATAAGCAGCTCAGTTTAAGGTGCTTCGAGTACTTGCTACTAAACTTAAGAAATCCTGAGTATACGTGTGGCAAAAAGCCTCTAGAACAGATTTCCATCTGCCCCCTTGGTGGCTGCTATTGAGCCTTCATTTCTAGAAGACAATCTGTGCTCCTGTCTCATTTGTGAAGTGGCCCATACAGCATTAATCTGCTTTGTGCTCAGCCATGGACCTGAGAAATATGCCCACCTGTGGACTTTGTTAAGCATAAGCACTAAATTAGGGTACTTGCTGGGTTAAAGTGCAGGGCTTGGGGCCCAGGTCACTCTGTCAACCTACATGTCATTGCAATTAGGCCAGAAATATGGATGCTGCTGCCAGAAAGAGCCCAGCTGGACTCCCCTACACGTCTCAGCCAGAAAAGACTGGTAGTTAGGAGAAGGATCTGATTTATATTGGGAACCAAATTTTGTGTGGAGTCACTAAAGAAGAATAATGCAAAACCTTTCCTTCTCTCCACTCCCCACTGTGGTTTCTGTGAAGTTAAGAGCAATAAAACATTTTAAAGCTGTCCTCAGACACCCTGATTTGCCTTGCAAAGCTTTTATTGGTAAGTATCTGCTGGCTGCTACTGTAGTATTGCAGGCTGAGTTCAGTGTACCATAGTAGACTGAACAGCCTCTTGCATGTATGATACATCACCTTGATGCTAGTCAGCCTGTCTCATAAGCTTAAGTGTTTTACTGGTTGATTTCATAGTTCATTAAAAGGCTTGCATTTTCCTCCAGCAGCTGAGTGGCAAATGAAAATACCACTGGGTTGCAGAGACTATGCTACTAAGTAATTCTAGCCTAACTGGCCATGTCTCTAGTAAGCGGTAAAATCATTAACTGTGACAACACCATTATTAATAACATCTCATTCATCTCATATCCATATTCCTTGACTTCAGCTGCTTTTTCTTATGCATATTATTTAACACTATTTAAAATTATCCCTAAAAAAGAAAGGGAATGGATCTAATTCATCTCCTTATCAAAAGCTCTGATGCTCTGTCTTCAAAAAATTACGTCCTCAAAATTTAGACAGAAAATAAAACTGAATTATTCACTTATTTCCAAAAGGCATTCTTATGCACGGCTTGATTTACCTTGATTAACATAGCAATTTACCAGATATTTCAAAAAGTGTTGCTAGTATTTTTAGCTCAAAATAGATTTAGATACCTTAGAATTTCCTACTATATTCCATCAACACTGTTCAGACTTCAACTGCTATTTAATTTTTACAGGTACAATAAGATTTCATTTTAAATAGGTTTTGATAACAACTAACTTCATGAATTGATATAGAGTTAAAGCTGTGTTTATTGCTTTCATTTTTTTCTCAGCATTTCCTTGGCTAACCCCTTTAAAATACATTTCTAGCTAAGTACTATGATTCTTATGAGGTAAATATCCTCTAGTCCTTTTCCCTGGAAGTGTTTAGGGGCAAACAAACTCAAATGGTCCAGGCAAAATGTTGGCTTCATGATGTTAACTAAAAGCAGTCAATACAATGCAAAAAACCTGTAAATACAAATAACAGCCAGAAGTAGGCCTTTAGCTTTGTTTTGAGTAAGAATAAGGTGGGTTGGTTTTATTCTTTGTTTCCTTTCTTGAAAAACAAGTCTTCTAAAATGGTTTCCAGGGATCATAAAAATAAGTGGTGCTGGCTTAAAATTACGGAATTAAATAGCAGAGATTTTCTTCTTGTTTCTGTCAATTCCACTTCTCCATATAGTACTTATAAAAGATTAACAGAGAGCATGGTTACAGTGTTTGCTGGGAACTATGCTGTTGCAGTGTAAATCTACAACTCGCTAACAGTTTTGGAAATTTCTGCTGCAAATACAAATCGTCTATGTGTCCATTTTCAAGAACAGGGCTCTGATTGTCCCTGGAGGTCGTGCTGAATATGCAAGTTACAACATGGCTCTGAGCCCAACAAGGTTTGGCTTTTTTTACACAGTTGGGGAAGTAGTTCGTTGCGTCCTAGGGTTACTATCCTTTCTGTAGTTCTCCCTTTCACACTAAATAAAAAATAAAAAAAAAAAGGAAGTTTGGTAAAAGTGGGTAAGCATGAACTGAAGAAAATTATGCCAGTGAGTTAAAATACAACAAGAGAAAAAGCAGCGGCAATCCCCCTGGCCCTTTCCCACAAAAAGAAAAAAAACAAAACAAACACAACCAACCTACTAAGGAAACAAAACCCCACTCAACAGCAGACAGAAATTAGGGCAAGTCAAACATTTGTTATGAGGTTTAAAAGGAGCAAAAACAGCGGTCACATCTGAAGCCTTATTTCCCTCTCTCTTTGGAGAGAGTATAGAAATGTCTCTATTATAAATATACACACAAACAATCATGACACTTTGTCCTCTGGTCTTAGTTGGCCACTCATTTTCAGAGGCACCAGTTCTTCCAATGCGTATGTGACTGTCATAGTAATGAGTCATCCTGCTAATCTGGCAGGTAGGTAGATTTGGTGCAAATAGGGACTGGGTGCTTTTTAGGACCATGTACAGTAAGTGCTTCGCTTGTCATTTCAGTTCTATCTGTAGGAGCATGGGCAGCAGATAATGATTAGGAGCTAAAACAAGCCACTTGATCTCTTTGCTGGCTTCCTTAGCATTGGTTTGTTTAATAATTGCTGCTCTGCAAACTTTCATAGGGACGAAAAGGTGAGATTGACACAGCAGAGCTGACTATTTCTGGATACTAGCTTTTGAAATTGAGCCTGTTAGAAAGCTGGAAATAGGGAAGGAAACAGCAGATATCACGTATCACAGTAATTTATCTTTTTAGGGAAACATTTCTGGGGAAAATGGGTGACAACCAATGAAATAATTTCTGCAGGGATTAAAAGTTGGTTTAAGGTAGGAGTTGAACCCCATCTCCTAAAAGATTGGCTGTAAAGGTAGGGATGAGGCACTGAAACATGTAGATTGCCACAGTAGAGTTGTTATATTAGCAGTTATGTTAGTGTTGTGAACAGACATCATAGAAGAAAAGTGAAATAGTGGATTACTGTACCTTTTATTGCTTAAGAAAGAAAATAAGATAAATGGAGATCTTGTAGAGATGGCAATCATTCTGTAAGTGACTGATGGACATGCATAGCTATGATGGCAATAGTAGTCAAATAGCTGAAAATTCTGGGTTTCTTAAAGATTCTTGGACCATATTTTGCTTCTTCCTACTGTTGCATATAATGAACTTGATTTTTTTTTCAGATTAGACATAAAAATATGTTTAAAAGTATCCAGAAACAGTACTGCCGCTGATTTGCACATTCAAAGACCTAGGTAGAATCAGAGATTTTGTGTTCATATTTAACTTTAAATAGTCTGTATTGAAATATGTAGACTTTGTGTCAGAGTATAAAACATCTTATTGTGGCTCCTTTTCATAGACTGCAGGTGTCTTACGCAATTCCCCGTGGCTTCAGTGTATGCAGGATCAGGCTCACAGTGAATAAACTTAGAAAAAGATCTATAAAAGCAGTCAAATACACCTTTATGTTTTTTAAAAAGAAAAAAATATTTTTTAAAAAAGAATTTTCTAGGTATTTCTGAATTAATTTTCTTGTTTAAGGCTCTCAGGTTTTTTGCTGTTTTTTTTTTTTTACTTCAGTATTAAGTAGACCTTAGCATACATTTATCTTAGTAAACAATTTTAAAAAGAAAACCCTCCGATAATTGCTCCTTTGCCCTATTTTTATTACACAGTGAGCTATTCCTGCTTTAATGAATCTGATTTTTATTAATAAATTGAATGGTTTTTTAAAAAAGTAGGTTTTTATGGTGCCATCCTGATTCATTAAACTGTATCTCATAGTTCACTGTCAATATAGAAAACTTAAAGCTGTTCCTGGGGTTATTCTGTCTTTTCACTTGCTCTTAAAATAGTCTATCTGCACTTAGGAAGTTTTCTTCTAGAGCTCAGCCTGAGCTACCTGCCTAGGAGATAAAGTACATTTCCTTAGGCTCAAAGTCAGTTTCTGATAGACCGTAGCCAGACATCATTTCTTATAATTTTTTCAACTTAATTTTTCCTAAAGTTTCTCCATATCGTGATTTTTCTCATTAACTTCTCTCCTAATGGTACTGCACCACCTGCGGTGCTTCAACACTTCATTTCTACTTGGGCTGTGTATTCTGGTTCAGTGATGCAGGCTGATTCCCATTCATCACTAGCACGGTGTTATTCCTTCCTGAATAAATCTTCTACTTTCCTAATGTACCAAATTACTGAAACCAATATTGGCCGCCTCTTCACATTTCTTAGACTGATCAGGGACTCTTGAAACCTCTCCTTAGCTTTACAGAGCAGCAGACTTTGCTGCCTATCTTTTTTTATAAGGGCAAACCAGACTGAAAGAGAGCAAGCCAGATGCCTAAACAGGGGCATTAGAAGAATACACAACATGGCATCTAAGACCTCAGCAGAAGCTGGGCAGGCACCTAGGATATGTGATTAATGGGAGTCACTTCTGTAGTAGCAGCTGGAGAACATACAGGATACTTTAAAGTACTAGATGCCTGGTTTTAGGCTCCCAAATCACTACCCAGAATTACTGAGCTGGAAGAAATTATTATTGCAGTTTAAAAAAAACCCAACACAACAAACCACAAAAACAAACAACCAAAAAACCCTCCTCAGTCCAAAATGTGCACTTCTTGGGGTTTTTTTATTCAGTGATTTTAACAGTCATAGTTGCAATGCCTTTTCTAATTGCACTATATAAGTTGCCAAAATGAGTATCTGTATGTGGAGTCAGGTCTTCTGAAAATCACAAGAAATATTTTAATAAATATGGCAAAAGGGAAGAAATTAAGGCACAGGGTGTCTGCAAAGAACCCATTTGTTCTATCAGTTATTGTTTCTGAATATGCTGTGGTCCTGCATTGGAGTGGGGGGGGAGGGGCAGGAAAATGGTTACTAAAATACACACACACATATACTTTAAGCCTTATTTTTACTTCCCCCCCCCTCTTTACACTTCCTTCAGCCTGAGAAGTATAATAGCGTGGAACCATTCATAGAGAATTTCATCTTCTGGTCTTTGTACTGCTGGGCTATTTTAATTTCCTGATAGTACCAGAATATAGCCACTTTGAAATTTCAGGTTTAATTTTCTTAAATTTGTGAAGGCATTTCTTTGTGGAAACCAGCCTTTCGGAAGATCTTTTCTTTCCTTAAAGAAGATCCTCATCTTAAAGCGGGAGAGGTGGGGGAATGAATATCCACTTGTATTAATGTTGGAAATAACGTAAGGCTGAAGTACAATTTTCTTTCAGTGAAGCAATGAAAATGAGAAGCAATGCTTAAAAAGCGCTAATGAAGGACTCAATTATGAAGAAGCTGCAGAACTCAAAGAGCACCCAGGAAATTGCCACTTATTCATATTGTGGTGAAACACATTTGGTCCTATTGGGTAAAAATTTTTTCATGAGCCAAAGACATCATTATTTCAGCTATTGCATAGCCTTGACTCCCACACACAGCTGCGCTGGTATTTGGGTTTGGGAATGCAGGAATAAACATCACTGTGCCAAATTTTTCCTCTTTACCCAAAATGGTCAGAAAGGGGAAGGGTAGAACCTGACGTAGCTCAGGAGTACAAGGAAAATAGGGAGGAAAAGATTCCCTGAACAGTGATGCAGAGTCTCACCTTGTTCAAGGCTTTAAGAGCACTGTCTGCGCTTATGTGTTATTTCATTCTCTGCTCAATGGAGAGATTACACAAAAAATGTGAAGCATTGTGCTGCTTTTAATAAGTTCTGTGTCAGAGAAGTGACACTTCTTTGTTGGAAAAAGCCCAGTAACAATGGCAATTAGCCATTGTTATAGCCAACCTCTATAGGAAGTATTTTCACATCTTAGTTTGAAATAAAACAACACTTAAAAAGGATAGACCAACTAATGGTAACTCTAGGTGTGATCAAGGCATAGTCTGAATGGGAGCAGAGCTCTTGTTCTTTGTTTTTACTATGGTTCCAGGAAAAGACATCTGAAGAGATTTGGCTAATTTAACGAATGTGGTGTTACCTCACATTTGTCCCATTTAGGAAATAGATGAAGAGCTGTTTGCTGGTGGCTCTATGATTAATGACAAACACCAGCCCACAAAAGAAAGAAACATCTAAATTATTAACTGCCTGATCAGCAACTCAGCTGGGAATTTCATTGGGTCATGAGTGTTGTCAGGTTGTCAGGGAAACGGGAATAACTTAACCAACTACTTAGGTTTGTTGAAAGATGAAGCCTTTCACGTATTTTTGGTGGCTAATATCTGAGCTGGATTAACAAATGGTGGCTGAAATGGAAAACACAGTAATGTTTCTGATTCAATACAGACAAACAACTTAGGTTTTAATTAAGATTCTTGATATATCGGTTTCTGTTTGGATTCATGAGAAATTCCTTGGGTTTTCATCATTTTCACCCTCCCTCACCTTTGCTGTGCTCTAACCCTGCTCTAACCTGCCAGAGCAGGTCACCTGCTGTAAGTGGACCTGCTCTGGCAGGGGGGTTGGTCCAGATGATCTCCAGAGGTCCCTTCCAATCCCTAATATTCTTTGAGTCTATGATTCTAACCATTCATTAATACAGTGTACGAAGATTTCTTGATAAGCTGGCAATGTGCAAGCAATTAAATAGTGCTCTGAAGCTCACTTGAAATTAGTCTCCTGAATAAGATGAGCCAAAATTCCAAGTGGTTCAGGTGCCATCATTTCTGTTTAACATTTTATTTGAGGCTGGCTCCTTTGCCAGCCATATGCCCTTCAGGACCAGCAGGTGGGTACTTGCAATGGGTGAGGCAATTTCCCTTCTTTCTGGATAATAAAACAGCCACCTGGAAAGGCAAGTTGAAAATCATAGGTAGGAGAAAAGATGTGTTTGACTGAAAGTTAAAGTAAGATTCAGTCTACGATTTGGAGAGATGAGGGACTGTTCTGAGTGGCAGGAGGGCTTTCCTACCTACAATTAGGCCACAGTAAGATGTGAGATAATCTGTGGCTCTGAAACTCTCAAAATTCTCTGTGACAAGCTCATTGGAATTGATTACTAGTCCATAGGGCTTGCCTGTACTCCTGAGCATTTGCTTATCTGTAAAGCATCCTGCTGGAGGGGGGAGGGGGAAATTGTTGCAAGAAGAATCTCTTATTCCAAAACTTTGTCTTTTAAAAGAATTGGTCCCTCTTCATCTGTTTGTTTCCTGGTTCTTAGCGTGTATGCTAGTGCTGATCAGCAAAAACAGACAGAGGGTTTTCAGTCACTGAATTGTAGAATTAAGGTTACCTGGTTATTGTAGGTAGCATCATTCACTCCCTAGACACTTAGAGACTAGACAGTACATGACCATCAGTGACTGTAATCAGTATTCACCAAATATTAAAGGATCTATTATTCAGCAACTGATCTCTTGAAGTTTTTGTGCTAAATAGGAGCAATCATGGGCAATCATGCCAGTGAACGTTTACTGAGAAGACTGATATAATTCTCAGGTCTCAGAGTGGTCTAGATTTCTTGTGAAAATCTGCAAGAATAATAACTGATGGGAGGACTGGAATCAAAAGGCATGCAATAATCTTTGACCAGCAAAATATCAAAGATGAGGCTTTAAGTATTATCTGTCTTTAGGATTTCAGATTAAACCATGTTACTGTTACAGAGGAGTCCTATGATAGCTGAAGCCAGGTTTTACTGATTTGTCAGTATTGTGGTTAGAATAACTATCAAAGTAATTTTTCTCTTCTTCATTCTTCTATGAAGTGTTGTACCAATCTGATTCTAAGGGTGGACGGATGAAAATATGTGTGGGAATTATGTACATAGTGCTGAACTTTACCAGTCAAATGTGCAATACAGAAAAGGATATATTACTGTTTTGACTATTCCAAGTCACCATTTCTCTTTTCTCACCCCTTTACAGGCTCCCATCCCTTTACAGTGTTTAAATGGGCATAGCTTGCCATTAGCATAATTCTGCTATATTTCTAAGTCCTAATGCTGCCTTAATAATGGAAAACAACTCATCTTGTTTAACTCAGCTAGTTGTCTAGACCACTTTATACTTAGTGGAAAGAAACAAGCACTTCACAGAAGCAGTTTGCTCCATCCAACAATGTAAATATCTGCTTTTCGTGTAAGTCTGCTGACTTAATGGAAATACACGTTTCCTTCTGTTGATGAGAACTGGACTATGGACAATCAGCTCAGATGTCTGAAGTGTTTAAATCTATATCCAGGCAGATGAAATGCGCCAAACTGACAAAGAGTAGGTAAAATTATAGCTTGTATTTGGATATGAAAAGAAACTATTTCTCCATCAGACTCTCTCAGATCCTAAAGCATTTCCCTGATGGTTAGGAGGCTTGAATAAAAATTATAGTCCAGGTAGCAGTCTAGTATTTTGCACAACAGAAATTTCCTTTGGTATGTATTGTCATATGTACACTACTGGATCTAGTTCCAGGTGGGCTTATTGTTTATGCTATGAACAAAGTTATACTGCACACAAAAGAAAATGTAACTTTCTTGCCCAGACTATCAGAATTCTCTCTTCTAGAAAAAAATGTACTTTGCCTCTTTTCTTAAATGTAGGAGCAACTTTCCTTTTACCTGGGTTAGCAAGATAAAAAAATTCTCCAGCTCCTCTTGCTTATATTTTTGTTTTGGTTCTTTTGCAAGCAAACCTTTTACAAGTGTAACAACAGTAAAATAAACCCTTTACATTGCCTGTCAGTAAAATGGGGAAGCAAAACTATACCCCATAGTATTCAGCATCATCAAATCCATTTCTTCTCTGTTTCAAAGTACTGGCTTTTTAACTGCTAATGAAAGCATTATGAAGATTGGCTTATGAAGGGTGGGGACCTTTCATTTTTTTCCTTCTCATATTCTCTCTGCCATCCGGTTATGGTTCAGAAACAGAACCATTTTGCTTTTCAGGACTAAATTAATTTGATGCGCTATCAAAGTGTATTCAAATTATCAAAGTCTTATTCTTGCCCTACAGTATGGTATTGAAGTGAGAACACTGATCTGCTGGCATTTCATGGATAGCTTGAAAATACCGAGCTAAGAAACTGCAGATAAAATTACTCATAGTTTCTGCTTGTAGGTGATTATCTGTTTTCCTCTCCTACCATGTATTAAAGTATTATTTCCCTGTAGGTTGCTTGTTTGCCTTCTTACCATCTACTCAAAAGCTTCAATTTGTTATTCTCTGTAGCGATCACTTAAACTGGGGACACTGAAGCTTTCACAGCTGAAGAGCTGCTTTAATATCAAATATAGTTAAGAGAAAGCCACAAAAGCCTTGCATACAATAGGGACTCAAAGAAGAATGCAAATACATTTATTAGTGAATTTTAATGAGAACTGTTATGGTAAATGAAGGTCAGATTATAAAATAAGATTGGAATTTTTTTCTAAGATGTACTATCACTGAAATATAGTATACGCCACTCATACCAACCTATAACTCTGGAAACGTCTGCAATAAAGTCTGGACTAAAGAGAAGAGGAGCTGGACTATAATATGTGTGTGAGAACAAGGAGATGACCAGCTTTTCATGTTCTAAAGTCTTCATGATCATCTACCCCCTCAAGTTTTCCATGCTCTGCAGAAGTATTCCTCAGCGGCTAGCGTAGTACTCCTTGCTGTTGTAACACCACCAACAGTACGAGATGATAGTTCAGCTTGTCTCCAGTAGTGCCTGATGGTAAAATGCTGCTGTTCTATGCAAATTAACAACTTGAAGGACATTGAAATCATGTGAATTTCGTTTCTAATACTCAATCTCTGTTACTAAATGAGACAGATCATTAAAAGGAGTAAAAAGAGAAAAATGCAGAAGTCAGTCAGCAACTAATAAGAATTTGGGTTTTTTTCAAAAGCAGATAAACACCTACCAGGGACTGGGAACGGCAGAGATACATAGACAACTTTATGCCGTTAATAGAGTCTCTTGTAAAGCAGTCATGTATTAGTGCTCGTGTCGATTGCTAATGGCTCTGAAAATGTCTCTGAACCTCTTGGTGGGTTTGGTTGGTTGGGACGTGGGCCCAAAACCAATGATATTTTCTACCTCCTTTTGACAAACTGGCTTACTGCCCATTGATGGTGGTTTGTATCCCTTAGCAAAAAAGGTTATTTTCATGTCACATGATACCAGCTACTCAAGAGTAACCAGTAATAAAAAAAAACTTTCAAAAAAATGTTTAAATGACAAAATAAAAAAACATTTTTATATGTATTATTAGACCTTGTTGGATGATGCTTCTGGAAGAATTTTCACATTTCTTTCTGTCTATACAATTGCTGCAAAACAAAGAAAAAGAGACTATGAAATACAAATTGATGGTTGGAGGTCTTGCCAGGGCATCGTGAAAAGCCCGAGTTGTGATTAGCACGAGGCTGCTTTGCGTGAAGCATAAAGATCAAATACTAAGTCTGAATTTTGGGTGACAAAGGTCAAGACATTGCACAGATGAAGAGGGATAACAACAGAAGGAATGTTTTCTGTTCCAACACTTAATAAATGATTACAAGCGCTTACAATCCACCAAACTTTCTTAGAAAGGGCAGTATCACTTTTCCAATTCTGAAAAAGGGAATGGTGCTATTAGTTCATAACTCAAAAGCTGAGTCATCAACAGCTTTGGAAATCTTTGGAAGATTTCAAAGGAAAGCAATGGTGTCTGGCAAATATTTGGATTAGAGGCACCATTGGTACCTTGATCTGTGTGTGCTTACTGCAGAAAAGGCTCCCAAGACCTCTTTTTGTGCATGTAAACCCACAGAAAATACTTTTACTTCTATTTCACACTGCCTAGCCAAAATAGAGAAATAGACATTTTACCAGTTTTATGAGTTATAATTTCCATATTTATAGATTAAATTCAATAATTAGGTATTTATATAATCTACAGTAATTGATTTTGTCTGCCTAGCATTGTAAAATATTCGCACTTGACATGTTTAGCATCTTTTTTGTATGACTAATTAACAAAGCAACAATATTCACTTCTTTCAGTTTTATGCAGGGAAGAGGCATTATGATAAAATGGTCATTTATCATTAATATGTGTAGCTGAGGAGGCTGTTTCTTTATTTTACAATCCTTTCAAATTAGATAAGCATTATATTAAGAACATGTTACACTGGTATTTTTGCTGCTCTTTTTGTGCAGTTAATAGGCATCCCAGTTTGCAGTCCTTATTCCACCTGATCCTTGGCACTCTCTGAGTGACTGCTGTTCTGACTGGAACTAATTTAGATGGTTGAAGGGATCAGGACCTCTGCCATCATTTTTTTACTATGTTCAAGGATAAGTAAGTGAATAAAATTGTGCTCTGATGGTTCTCAATACAGATCCCTATGAAAGTGACTTGTTCTTTGGTTCTGTCAAATTTTGAAGTCTTTCTTTATCGATTGGAGTTCCTTAGCTGCAATGTACGTCTAGGCCGATACTAGGAGGTTTTTGGACTGTGGCCTGTAACTTAATTTACTGGCGTTTTTGCTGCTTTGATTGGGGGGTTCTTACTTTCTTATATAGAAAATATTATAGTGTATTTGTTAAAGTCTTTGAGAAAGCTTTTTGACTTCCAATGAGAAAAAGGATTTCTACTTTTGACTTAAGTGTCTTGTTTTCTGCTGCTTCATGTGCTTCCTTTTTTTCAGTTTTCTCTTTCAAGTTCTGAGAGAGCTCAGCAACCGTCAGAGTCTGAGAATGTATCCTACTGAGCAGTTGTGTTTGCTTTTAAATTCAAATAGTTCGGGGTTTTTTTTATCTCCTAGGGTATGACACTCACATTTACATTCTGCCATCTTTAGAAAATCTTCTGTTAGCCTTGAATTTGGCCCCAGTGCATACTGAGGGGACAGCCTCAAGATATCAGAGACCACCTCTGTAGGATATGATATTCCTCCATATCTCAATAGATTCCTCGATAAGATGTCCCTTCAGGAAGATTCTTATATATGTAACTAGCTAAATAATGACAAAAGAGAGTCAAAAAGTAACATACTGGTTTTCCCATGGCATACAAAATGAAAATACTCTTTTAGAGCCTAGGGCTGGATTTCACAGCAACATGTATTAAACGGCAAGGCACTGGCCTCTGGGCTTTCTCTGTTCAAAAGGAAGCCAGGGTGTGTTTGTGAAGGTGGTTGGTAGCAGTGAGATATGGACTCATGGGAAATATACTACAGTGCTAATGATTTATTGCAAGCTTGTCAGAAGATTAAGTAATATTGGCAACAAAATTCATTCTTTGGGTTGTGTCTGTTTGAACACTTACGAAATGAATCAATTTCCACTTTTTCTTATCACACGTTTGCCCTTGTCTGAACAATCGCTGCAAACCTCAGGCACAAGAGCTTAATTCTTTACTGATAGAAAACAAGGATGGTAACCTAGTAACCTTTGTCTCGTTCAGAAGCTTAAAAATGAGGCTAAGTGGTTCTTTCATGGTGGTAGTGATTATAGTGTTTCAGCTTATTCTTTTTAAATTACATTTAACTCACTTTTAACAACTCGGAATTGATATAATGCAGTTTTCAAAAGGACTAAACCAAGATCAGGGTTACTACAGATAAATCCTTCCTCTTTTTGCCTGCTCCCCCAACAAACACACACCCCCCCACCCCCCCAATGTGTAAGTAGTATATTTATTTTAATGTTAGCATTGTCATGAAAATGTGTGCCTCTCTTGTCTGTCCATCTCATTGTAAATGCAATGGATGACAAAATCCCACCAGTGAGTACTCTCATTTCTATAGATATCTAGTGTCGTGGTTTGGACCGGATTGCCCCAAGCAAGCCAAGCGACAGATGTTCCCTCTCTCCTGCTGAGCAGGAGAGAAAGAAGAGAGACTAGTTTAGTAAGAACTAAACTACTTTAATGAAATATAAAGAAGAAAATATTAAACAGAAAATAATGCAATATATACAAAACTGTATCAAGCTCCCAGGATGACAATCATGTTACCAGCAGGCACTGGGGAAGTCCTAGACTGGACCCAGTGATGGACGTGACCTGGATTCCGGAACACTCGTATCAGGATCAAAGGCAGATGAACAGACGAAGTCCTCCTCAGACGCTGGCCATTGAAGAAAGAGAGCTGACCCTTTGATCCCTCAGCTTTTATACTGAGCACGAGGCAGATGGGATGGAATACCCTGTTGCTGAGTTTTGGGTCACCTGTCCTGTCCACTCCTCCCTACAGGTGTGACCCCATATGCTTTTCCGCTTCCGACCCTCCAACGGGGCAAATAACCAAGTTGGTTGGCCTTGGTCGTTACAGCAATAAGTATAAGCAAGGGCCTCTCTGCATCCCATGCCTTGGCATCAGCTATAAATGTAGGTCTTATTGCTCTGAGAGCGAACAGTTTTCTGCACAATATGCTGTTAATTTCAGCACTTAGAAGAGGCCTAGTTAGAAAGCAGTTACTGAACAAAGTTGGTCCTGCTTTACCTCAAACCAGGACATCTAGATATAGACAGAGAACACAAAATAATACTGTTGCAGCATCCTCAGATATTTAATCCTTCTTCTTTTACACATAATTTCTGGTTTTCTTGAAACTCTTGCAGAGCTTGGAGTCAGCCAAATCTCATGCAAGACAACTGGATGACTTTAATGGATTTCAATAGCTACACAATCTTTCATCAGTACTACATTTTGGAAGCAACATCTAGCTTTTATTGATAATGAAACTTTCAATACAAAAGCTTAATCTACAAATTCTGGCTGTTCCTTGCCTACCAAAAATGTTCTGCTAAAGATAGAGTCTTATAGTAAGGGAACGCTTTTACAAAACATAATTAGGAAAAAACACATCTTAACATGTTTTTTTTCTGAGAACACATCTAGGAAAAGAGATTAAAATCTTCCAATGTTCACATACACCTACCCATTTTGTTGTGTCCTGTTGGAAGAGCTTCTCAGAGGCATGAGGGGAGTATGAGAATAGAAAAACTCATCTGAATACTTGAGTTTGGGGTTTTTTTCCACCTGGACTGTTGCTTGTTAGACATCAGATTTTCTTTTTAAAGATTTTATTTTTTTTTTCTTTTTTACATTACTAAATGATTGAGCATCATCTAGTGATGAATTAATAGTATAAATAGAAGGATTAATCTATTAAGGTACAGTAACTTACTATTTTTGCTTTGGAGTTGGTGCCTGTTTTATTTATGAGTGAAGGCCTCCAAGTAGAAATCATGAGTTACTTCCTAACAGATAAATAGAAGAATTACTTCTATTTAAGTAGAATTTTCTACTTCTAATTTTCTAAATTTAAGAATTTTTTTTTTTCTTTAGGGCACATTTTGGCCACTCAGGCATGATCTATCTTATTTAGAAATGCTGAAAGATTACCTCTGCTCTCTCCCCTGCCCTGATACGTTAGTTACATTAGAAATGTTACTTTTGCAGTGTGGAAAGCAGTATAAGATTAATATATTTTCATTATAGTATAATTCTAAAAGTGATTAGAGAATTCTAAGGAAACTTTATAGCATGGTCAAAATAATAATTCTAATTTATATGCATGTTTATAAACTTGCTGGGAAAAGTATCTGCTCATAGGTAAATAACTTGCTTTTTTAGGCTTGAATGAATAATGGGAGCTGCTTTGATAGTGAATAAAATTAAACAAAGACATTCACTAAAACATTGAAGACAGAGAGCAAAAGTAATTAATCTACCGTAGGTCATGAAGAGGATAACCATATGTGGAGAGCAGGAAGAATGCTAAGACCAGTAACCTGATTTTGCTTGTTAGACAAGTAGCGTCATAAAACCTAGCAGAGCATAAGTGCATGGACACTACAAGTATTCAGTTTAAAGCAGTGTGACGTTTCATTTATGGAGAGTACAAACCCTTAAGAATCTACTTGCCCTGTTTTTCTGCTAGAACAAGACTGTGAAATCTTGATGAAACATTATTTTGGTAAAATAATCCATCTCTGAACAATGGTAATGTTGTAGAATATGGACCTAGTGATGTAACAATAGCTCTTCAAGATAGAGACTCTATTTTATCTTCTCTATATTATATGACAATAGTGTACGCTAGTAACTTTAGATATAACTGCTCTTATCACCATTCTGCTTATTTGCTTGATGATAGCCCAGTTAATAGTAAAGGAAAATAGATTATAGCTATCAGGCAGCCTGCGTATCCTTAAAAAGCAAAAAAAACCCCAAACCAAAGAAAACCCACCACAGCAAAACTGTAAGCAAACATAAACCCCCCTTAAAATTATAGGTTTCATTTTTTTACTAGAAATTACTATCTTACCATTCTTCAATACAAATTAGACTTCATCATAGATTTAATATCATCCTGGGCATTAAAAATAGTTTTGGAATGAAGTGAGACCAACTATAAAATTTGAATAAGAAGTGAATCGTCAGCCTTACTTCCCAGGTCCTGCAGAGCTCTAAGTCCAAACCAAGTTCTGACAAATACCTGGGAAAAATGCACACTTGAAGGTGTTTTGGTGGGGGCTGAGTTTTTTGTTAATATATGTTTAATAATTATGTGGTACTGGGTAAGTATTTGGGAATTTACCAATTCTTAGGAAACTGGGATAACGGCAGTGATTAACATACTTTGTGTAATTGTAAAAGCATTTGGGTCAAGGAAAAGAAAATATAAAGTGGTTCTTTATGGGCAATGCCTCTTCTGAATATATGAGACTTTATTTTCTCCTTCTGATGACTTAATAGATATTTAAATGATTCCTTCTTAAAAATAAAGGAAGTTATTTCTATCAAAGGCATTGAAGATGGTTTTTTCTCATGCTTGAATCATGTACAGAAGGGATGATGCTGGTTAGATTTATGGAAGCTCTAAAACATAGAGATTTTATTTCCACAAGTATATGTAGTGGCACTACAAGCTTAACTTATTTTTCACTAAATACATTGAATCTACTGGACTAAATGGAAATACAGCAATGAATTCCGAGCCATTAAGTAAAGAATACTAAATGTATAACAAATATATGCTTTTCTGTCCTCACTTTCCAAGCAGATCATTTTTGAGTGGCATCACCTTGACTGTCCTATAAGCATAACTGCAGTCAGTTTTTGCACCCTGTACATTTGTAACATTCGGGTGACATGAATAACCAAACACTTTTTAAAGATCTGTTTCAAGTTAATTTTACACTTCAATGGATATGATACAAGAGAGTTCTAGGCATATATGGAACAGCTACTGAGGTGGGCTTCTTGAGTATTAACACAGATAAACAATTTTAAGTACAGGTCATCTGGTGGGGAAGATATAGGACCCCTGAGTGAGTGCAGACGTCCGCCTACTGTATGAAGCAACAGGACGGCTGTTGTCAGAAATAGGAACAGGTAATTTCAGAAATTTTAAAATCCGAAATAGAGAATACTTAATTCCTCTTGAAATTCCTATAAAATGCTCTGTTGAAAGAGCCTTTGTACGGGGTAGATGTCAATAATAGTAGCAATAGCAGCAACACAGGTGTAACTCTGTGCATGTAGGGAAAACCTCTCTGAAACAATGAGCTAATACTTGACTGTACTTTAGTCAATGACAGTATTCCCCCTGGCTACAGTGATTTCTGAACGTAGCCCTCTACATCTGCCTTAAACTCTGCACTGGAATAATTTCCAATTTTTCTAATTATCTTTACTTTGTTACAGTAGGGCAGATCACCTTGGACCTCATGAATTAATGGGTTTGTTATGGATCAAATTAATATTTCTTGTCACATAGCTTGCTTGCTGAAAGACAAAAAGATCTTTTAAGATGAATAAGATTAAGTGTCCATGTAACCTACTTTATGGGCAAAAAACTACCTGTCCTCAGGCACATGCAGCTCTTGACGACATTTCTAAACCTTAATTGTTTCCTTTGTGTGAGTATGGTATATTAAAGCAAAGCAGCTTTAGTGTTTCTCAGTTTACAGATGTAGCTGTCACATAGAAATTTACATTTAAATATTGAAAACCTTACAAACCCGCTTTCATTTGAAGTTCAACCGTGTAGTCAGGAGATCAATATGGATTCTTACAAAGAGCACTGATAGTACTTCTTTATATAGGATAAGTTCAGTTTGCTGTGTGTTCAGAAAGGGGATTGGGCTGAAAAGGCAGAGGGACTGTAAATGTCTAATAAGCTGTTTGTACGTGTTAACAATTCACACAGAAAACATTTGTGGTTGCTTTCTCAGAGAGCTCTTGCTCCCAGGGTCCCTTGGCTTATTGCATTGCGTGAGGCTTGTTCCACCCCCCAGTCAGGGCTGGGGGACAGGGTTGCTAGCACCCTGGTAAAGCACATTTGTAGTCCCCTTGCCTTCACCTGGGAGAACCTGTCTTCTCCAGGTATTGTACTGCTACCGCTAGGATCTATCCCTGTATGTGTCGGGGTGAAAGAAAGATCAGAAAGATCCCACTGCTTGAAGCATTTTAATCTATTAAAGACAAAATACAGAGTGCAGAGGTGGTTTTCCCCATTTTCTTTCTGCTCAGAATGTGCTATGCCTAAAATAGGCAAATAATAACTGTGTATCATTAATCATTAATAGGCTAGTAGCAAAACACAAGATCAGCTTAATCCTTTTGGACATTGACGAGTGCACACTGCCACTTTAAATAATGGCATAAAAGGCATCATTGCTACCCAGTATGGATTTACCATAGTAAATGAGTTTGAGTTACTGTATATATTTTGCACTTCATACCCTGTTATCAATAACAGTCCTCAGGCCTCACAAAGGGCAATACGAGCAGGAAAAGAATAATTGCCATTCTGCGTGGAGCCAGTTTATTGATGAGGTGGACAGAAGTAATATTTTTAGCCTGCTGGGTGTCCATCTGTAAGCAGTTTCCTGGAGCTGCCACTTCTCCTTTCTGTGGAAACTGTTATGGCTTTGTCTGCCCAAGGAAAATAATGAGATCCATCTATCAAACAGAGAACAAACAATAAACTCTATACCTTCCAATTAATTTGTTTTTCACCTCTGTTTACCAATGTGCATGCAGTTAACTATCCATCATATTATATGCATGTAAAGAAGAACATTTTTCAAAAGGTTGAATCTATTAACCCTTTTGCTAGCAAAATATATCTGCATGCCTTCCAGCTAAACAGAAGACTTGGAAAAAAATCAATCCTTTTGAAGTGCCAGAACCTAAAAACATAGTGTGCTGTGAAATCATGCTGTCCAATCTTAAGTCTGTATGCTATGTTAATAACTTACAGTACATAAAAAAATCTTTTCATGGAAAAAAAAAAGTGCATTTCACTCTGCCCCCAAATGTTCAATAATGAGTCATTTCAGGATGTAGTATGTCTATATTAAATATAAAGATCCCTCAGAAAATGTGTTGAGCTGGTACTTGAAGCTGGAGTGGCTTCTCACCACATTATGATAATTTACTTCTTTGTCTTAGTTGTTTTTCCCTCTCTTAGGTGGTTTTCCACTGTTCTTGCACAGGGATTTTCAAAGAATGCAGGAATGGCTGTGCCAGATGCTGAACGAGCTATATAGTCCTTTTTGCCATTGTTATGGTAGTGTGAGAGCTTGGTTGGTTGGTTGGGTTTTTTTTCCTCAGAACACTGCTCTGTTATGGGCTTTTACTTTTGTGTCTGCAGCCTTGCCATTTGCATAAGTCAAAAAACCCACTTGAATCCAGGTATTATTAATCTACTTAAACAGGTTTGTGTGCTATTTCCATGTGTAAAGCATGTGAGTTCTATTTTTCAGGACAGTTGGCGTATGAAAAAAACCTATGAAGCCAACTAGACAGAAACATTAAAAATTTGGGTCTGTACCACCACATGTACACAAACACATGCACAAAAAAAGCCCCCAACAAACCCCAAACTACTACTGAGGAAACTGGCTCCTAGGAATCCACTTCTTCCTGATATTTCATTAGCTTTTAGTGCATAAAAGTCCCAAACACTGAAGAAGATTCAAAACAGTATAGTCAGCCTTCTCAGTGTATGTCTGGGGAAATGCCTAGTGCTAGAAAAGGAGAGATGCTTCAGATCTTGGGATTCTGGCTGGCTGAGTATGAATAATGTTCTATGAATGGCTCAAGCACTATATCATTGCCATTAGCCCTCTGAAATATAATGAAATTCCACTGAGGAGGAGCTTGCTTGCTTTTTAAAAGGAGAGGAATCTGTTGTGAAGGAAAAGGTTAAAAGACTTCACAACTGAAGTGTGACGAAAGGAAAACAAGATGAGAAAGATAAAGGCAAGAAGAAAATGTCTTCCTATGTATTTCTCTCTAAATCAAATCAATTTCAATCTGCCCTAAGTTAAACAATTGGTAGATGACATTTTATGCAGATGAATCAATGTGTTCCCAATTATAGTTGTATATACAATATCCAACACGCAGTCAGCATTTCAACTAGAATTTTTTAGCAAGCTGCTCTGAGCTCACCCACAAATATGTCATAGAGAGAAGTCTGTACATTCTGAGTAAGCGTGAATTAGAGAGGCAGATGTATAACCTGGGAAGACTTCCAGATTCATCTTTCTTAAAAATGGATGTGTTCAGCACTGGCTACAGTGTTCAGGATTATTCTTTGTGCCGCAAGCTATCATCACCCTGATGATAGTTCAAAAATAAGCCTAGGCTCACTAACAGAACGTGTGTTTGATTGGTCCTGGCCTCAGCCATAGGAATTGGTAATTCTTAAAGGAAGGAATGTCTGATCTGGTGCTCTCTTGTTATTTCTGTCTTGATATTGGGTGGCCAAATACTCAGCTAGTATAAATTAGCACATCTCCATTCAATTTAATGCTTAGCTAATGATCTGCATAAAACCCCCAACACAGCACATTTATTAGTCATGAATTTCTTATTAAACATCTGAAATTATGAAAAGTTATCCTGCACTTCCCTGCATTTTTGGCTTTTGTCCTCCCATCTGGCTGTATGATTGTGGTTTTAACTTCTATCCTTTATTACTTATGTGTTGTTCATTGCTGCTACTCTGCCTTTTTCTCTGAAGCGGCAACAACTATGTGTATAAAGCTCCTACACAGTCCTGGAGCCCAGTGTAGTTCACTTAGTCTGAATTTGAACATTGTTCCTTTAAAAGCCATCCATACAAAGTGTTTTCCAATAGGATCACCCTTATTTCAGCCACGCTGGAATTGTTTGATTCTATTGACACATACATACCGTTTCACTACGATATCTCACAGATATTGCAATGTACCCATACCACTGGGCATTTTAACGTTCATTGCTATTGTTTTAGTAATATCTCTCTGGATAAAAGGACAAATAACACAAAGTGCATGATTATTCTGGATTCGTAAAAGGCTGTTACGCTCAACAAGACTGCTGTGGAAGCGTGTGTTTTCAAGCAGTAGGGTTGGAGGTTCCGAGTACTCCAGTCCTAAAGTTTCAGTATCAAAGGGGGGGGATATAATTTCCTGAATTTATGTGTATAACTTTTATTTAAAGTGTGAGTTCTCATAAAATGAAGAGTGGAAAGTCAATGTTAATGAGACTCTTTTGCCCATGTAGGGGACTACAGCTGAATTAGGAAAATCGTATTGAAAATCTTGTTCAAAACAAAAGGATTTTAAGATCTGATTGTCGGATGAAATAACTGAAGAACTCTACTGAAGTCTACAGAAGACACGTGGAGTTATACTTTCCCAGAGTATGGCATATATTCTATAAAGATTTGGAATATGACATGTTGAAATGAGAAGAATTTGGCTTAAGATATTTCTGTAAGATCAGTTTCTTTCATATGGTCAGACTCCTTAAAGCCAAAATATTTAACAATCAGACTCCATATTTATAGTTCACTTCAGACCATAGGCCATCGAATAGTGACAAACAGCCTTTCCTGACTTACTGTGAACTGACTTTGGTTGCCAAGATATTAAAGGGTTTTTGGCACTTGATGAAATTTTACTCCTGACATTTTATATCCACTACTCAAGAGGCTGACTAAACTTGTATGCATCTACTGTTGAGATGGAAGATTGATAACACAAAGGCAAGAATATTTAGTGTAAGAGGAATTTTTTTTAAAATTCAAGATAATTTAAAACAATACTGCCAAATAGCACAGAAGCGCTGCACCACTGCCTAGAGACAGTATGTAAAAAGCGCAGAAAACAAAATGCATTAGTCTGAGTAACACAGGCTAGTTTCTGCAATATTATATGGTAAAGGCTTTGCAGAGATTTTTAACATGTCCCATACTTCCAAAAGAAGGCTTATTATGATAGACTGGAATAGCTTGGTGTCTACAGGTACTGTAATATTATGTAGTGGTTTGGTGTTGCTTTTTTCAAGTGCTTCAAATATTTCATAATTGAATAATATGACCGATAAACTTTGAAAGTAAATGTGTAAAAGGCAGGTTTCCAAGTAGAACACACACCCTTCAATCACCGCAGAAGATAAGATGCCTGGCCTCAGTCCACTAAAGCACTTCCGTTATGTGTGCAGCCTTAAACACCTAGCTGTTTCATCATCTCACATTTTAGGTCTCAAATCACTTGCATCTGGGAAACTACTTGGGTGCTTAGGTTTATTAACACACTTAGGTTGTTTGCTAGATTGTGACAGGTTTAAGGAACTAAGCCCAAAAACGTGCTTTCTTTAGGGAGAGAGTTCTGCACTGTGGGATGGAGACACAGCCACCTCTTGGACCACTTTGTCTCCAGAATGAAGTAGAAACTTTCTGTGGATGCTACAGCAAGAAGTTCTGAAGGAAAAACAGATCAAAAATTGAAAAATGGATGGACCTGCTGTTCTTTCCTATTTTGGTTTCATCCTTGTATTATTTTAATTAGCTGTTCTAAAGGATACCTTGAAAATGTAGCATGAATGATCCTTAAAAATCCATGAAAACGTAGCATGATCTATCCGCTGTTGCATGACAAATACATTTCTAAACTAGACCATTAGACGTGGTGCCCAATGTGTCATGGGCTGTGAATTGTTGAGAGAGTGCCTTTGAATAGGAAAAACGTGAAAAAAAGCATAAGTTGTTGTGAAGAGTATTCAGATCTGTTTCAGATAATGTCATGGTATATTAAGAAAAAATAGAAGTACAGCCATCTTGAGTTACTTTTCCTTTTCAAGTTTGTTTCTTGGAAATAGAAAATGTTAATCTGTTGGAATAATACTTTCATTAAATAAAAATAGATTGTTCTATGAAAATGGAATCTGATAATGATCTTTATATGGATGCTAATTGCAGTGTTCCACTTAAAGTGGATACTGTCAAAGGATGCTGGACAGCCAGGGCCCACCACATATTGGCAGAAAACTGAGAAAATCCAGCAAAGAACAAAATAATCAGTTGTAAAGTTTAGGTCAGTGCAGAAAAGCTTTCAGCATCTTATAAGAAGATGAAGATCTGGAGAAAATTTGTCTGTTAGAAGATGTGAAGAAGGAGTTCAGGAATCAGATAAGATGGCACAAGGCAGGCATTGCAAGATGGAAGAAAATCATCAAGTACACAGGAGGAAGTGCCACATATTTGTATTCTTTTATAATATTTGATTTTGTGTGTCAATTGGTACAAATATTTCTGGAAAATAAAATCCAAAGTAGACAGTACTTGTAAAGATCAAAATTTACTTTAAGCCTATTATCCTGGTACTATGTATATGACTTAATTTCATTACTGACCTCTTATTAAGTGTTGTTACAAGCCTGCACAGGTATACTTACATTCTGCTTTTATATCTTAAATCTTTTTGCAAACAAAAACCTTACCGTAATGTACAAGTGTTCACAAAAGGAACTGCAGAGACATACTACATGCTCCAAAATTCACACTTTGCTGACGCAACTTTGTCATGCAGACAAGTCCTGGTAAACTTTGTAGTAGATGCTAAAATGACATGGTGGGGACAGGTTTTGTAGCTGTAATTTCATCACTGTTTAAGCAGTAGAGGTTATTTTCCAATCAGTCCAAAGTGATGCAGAACGGTGAGATCATTTTGTGTAGAAGCCACAGGAGAAATCACGAGCTTTAGCAGACAAATAGAAAGGAAGAGATCATAAGCGCAGAGACAAAAGAACGTGTATTTCTTGAAGGCAAGGAGAAGTGCTGGCAAACAGCTCTGCAGTGTCCTTACTTTTCTTACTTGCTCACTGTCCTTCGAAGTAGCTGAATCATTGATCTGGCTCAGTCTTCACAGGGAATGGTGAAGACAGACATGCTTGCTGTTAGGTGTTTGAGCTAATAGAAGTGAAGTACAAACAGGCACTGACCGTGTTAAAAAGAAAAGACGTTAACCAGTTCAGTTTAAGGTTGTAGCTTACAGGTGATGATTCACTAGGACTTTAAAGGAATTGGTCGCAAGGAATGAAGTAGGTAAGATGCTATAAAAATCAGCCTGTGATGACAGTCTTCTGCCTTGCTTTTAATGATCAGAAGATGCCACATGTTGCACTTTACAAACAAACAAAAAAAAATATTAACAGTTAATGGAGTTAAACTATTTTAAACCTTACTTCAATGTTTCTTAAAGTGATATGGAGAAAAAACAAACAAACATGATTTTAATAGGAGGAGAGTTAAGTTTTTTACTAATGGAACAATGATGTATAAAACTTACACTGTTCAGGATAATTAAAGGCAAGTATATTTTTCTGAGGTGCACTAAAAAAAAATCTGTGAAGTGAGTATGATCAATACTTATTGCAATAATTTCTGGCAAGGAGAGCAGAAGGAAAACAGGTCTGTACTTAGTTTACATAACAAATACAAAACACATAACTTCCTGTGAGGGAGATCAGGTCTAGTTTCTGCAGCTGTTGTCCGCAGATGTTAAAATAAGCAGTGCCTGGTTTACATGCATAGTATTTGTTTGCTTGAAAGAATTTAGATATCAAATTCTTCCTTTGGAGGTGCTAAGCTTACCTGCTTGGTTAACAGAAGCCAATGTCCCAGCTATTCCCACCAGGGCTTGGGCTCCTGCTATTTACCTCTTAAGGTAATTAGAGTTTCTTATGTTTACATCTGAGACCTCAGACACATAAATGAATTTATCCTTGCGACATCCCTGTTGAGATCTGGTGATCCAGACCTGAGCTTACCCCCAAATCATTGTACGTGTTGATGTGCAGGAGCCCTAGGAAACTAATCCTCCCTTCCTGTGTAAAGGAACCATACTGCTTTTCTTGCCCGTCAGGTTTAATGCATGAGAAATAGGGTGAATTTTACCCGTAGGGTTTGCCTTTTTACTTTTTAGAAAATAAGATGAAAACCTGTTACTGAGCATATTTTTAAAGTCATCCTTGTATCCCTTTTCTGAGGTATATTTTTCCTGTACAAAGCAAGTGGTAATAAAAATTTCACTTTGAAAGAATGTTATAGCTGTGAAATGGTGCCAATAATTTCAATGTTGTGTTACAGGGTTTTGAAAAATGAAATAAGATACTCAAAGCAATTAACAAACGTCAGATTTCTATTCTAGATGCTGAATGTGATTAGAAACTGTAAATGAATAATGCTTCTTTCCAGCTGTTCTGGGAGCAGGTTTTCATGCACCATAGCCATACTAAGCATAGCTGTACTTCTATTTATTTGCACAGTCCATCAAAATACCATTTTGATTAATGGGCTTTACTCTGTTAAAGAATTGCGGAGTTATAAACTATGAGTCTCTCTGTTATAATAGAAAAGACTGAATCTGTGATATATGGTAAAAGTTATAGAGATTCTGTTTGAATCAAAAAGTCTTTGGACAAAATTCATATTAAGATTCTACTTAGCAATAATGTTCCAAGGTGCATTTTGGTTCTCTGTTTCATGGAATAAACAGTTTTTTATGTGTATAGTCTGCAGTAGTAATTGCAATAGTAGCTAAAGTTTATTGCCTTCCAATTCTCCAGTATAGTGTGTTTTCACTCATTTAAAAGTTGGGAGTGTTTTTATATTGTTTCCAAACACTACTAAAAGAAAAAAGAAAATCCTCTGGCAATTTCTTTCATGGTGAAGATTCTCTGGCTTTGCTGCCAGTACACTGAAGAAGCTGTTTTTATTAGGCAAGTGAGGAATGTAGCAGTCTTATAAAAACAAATCAGGGACAAGCTCTTGGCATTGCCTGAAATATCTCAGATTTTAGTGCTAATCTTATGGGAACTCTTTTCAGTTAATCACTAGTCACACCCTAGTGATAAAATCATTGTAATTCTTTGTGGTGTTTTCTTTCCTGTTGATTATGTGATACTTGAACTATCAAAAACTATATTCCTGCTTAAAGTAGTGCTGTCAATTTGGATATGGGAATTAAAGGTCTTCCAAAGATTTTTTTCCCCATGTACTTTTTCTTCACGTTAATTGTGTAAAAGAGCTTCTGTCTGAATGTGCTTCTAGAGCTTTAATCATTCATGTGCTTGCTCAGAAGCAATACCCTCTCACTTGATCATATATTATTCAAGTGACATTAAGTAATTTTTGTATTAACTTTTCCATTTGCTTACAGTAGTTTTATGCATGACTGTTGTCTTGATTCTTCCCCACCACCTTTTCCTTCTCCAGTCCTTTCTTTCTCTGTGTATAGGGGTTAGCTGAGAGCTTCTCTCCTAGTGCACTCTCTTTGTGCTGCTGCAGAAATAAAGCTAGGGCTTCTCTTGTCATCCAAGCTAAAGTTTTATGACATTAACTGCTTCTGCTCACTGACAGATGCAGTGAGCAGAGAATTGCAAACTGCTTGGGATATCTGCACCCCTTTATGCTTTGTGCTAGGTCTTGATTCTCCATTACGTTGTTCCCTTTGTCATCTGTTACATCACTGCAAATGGGAAAGCTGTGCCATTCCAAATGGAAAAGGGTTTTTATTTGTGTAAAGTCACAGAAAAGGGGAAGTAAAGCTCATCTAGTCAATCATTCTGTCCCTGGGAATCATCTTATCTTCATCCATCTTGCTTGAAAGACCTTAGAAGCCTCTGATGATGGAGACAATGTAATGTTTGCAGGCAATCTGTTACAGTACTTCAGCGTGTAGGACATGCACACATGCACCAATATATATGTATGTAATCATGTGTCCAGGTGACTTAAAACTCCCTCACAGCAATTAAAGGCCCGCTAGCTACTTGTCCTGTCCACAGTGGACTTGGAGAACAACTAATTCTTTTGCTTGCAGTAACCTTTTACATGATTCAATTTATCTGTAATTGACGTCTTATGAACTGACCAGCCCTTCTTCTTCGTATCATTTAATCACAAAGATAGAAGTACTGGAGTATACAGAGTTTTAGGTTTCAAATTCTATGCTGTTTTTATTATTATTATTTTGTCTTTTTACAAGAAAATCACATGTCAATCCCCCAAAGAATGCTTTTTTTTCTTCTCATCTCTTTTTGTACCTGCGTTTTGTTTCTGTTACCAGCATTACTCTGTGCAGCTTTGGGGACTATTTTTAATTAACTGCTTCTGCATCAAGGGTGGAGGCCCACATACATTGTTCTTTTGTGCAGAGACCTCAAAATGGAGGTTTGTGTTTTAATTTCTCTGCAATAACACAGCTTTGCTAGGAAACAAGGTGATTAGGCGTTGATTATGTAATCTCAGATACATCTTCACATTCTGAATTATTTTAGCACTGTTCCTCTAAAAGCAGTGCTACATTATAATAATTGTGTACAGAACAAGCTAATTGTAGAATTTGACTTCAGAAGTAACAATATACAGGTTAATCTGATCAAAGCTCTTTTTAAAAAAACACAAAGTTTACAAAACTTAGAATTTTATCAGAGAGAATAATTATATGTTTCTTGACATTTATTTATACATACACACATACATACAATATGGTGTATATTGCCCCATTTTCATGTTGAGTTGGACATTTAGTGAGTTAGAAGTGAGAGAAGCATAGCCGATTCACTCTTTTCTCCAAAAGTTAGTTGGAATATTACATGCAGGCACCCTCCTCCTGGCAGTGTCTTGAGCTGGTGTGGCACAGGAGGCAGCAGGCACTTTTGGGATGTGGGGTTTCTGAGCATATTCGCAGCACCGTGTTTCCTTGTCAGGTCCCTGCTCCTCCTGGGATGCACACGGGGATGGGAACCAACATCCCTGGGTGGAGGGAAAGGGTATTGGTGGTGCTGGGGAGCCGCGTCGGTGAGGTGTGTGTGCTCTGTTCCTTCACATCACTGCTGTCTTTGTGCACCTCAGCACCCACCTCCCCCCAGATGACATCCTTTCACTGCGTGAAGAATTATTCTTCAGAGGTTTGCCTTTCTTCTGCTAATCAACAGAACTGACGTTCTATTTTTCCCTCTTTGCTTTTATCATCATCCACTTGGCTTATTTTCCTCTAGCATCAAACTCTCTCTAGCTTTAATTCATCTCTCACATAGATAAGTCAAAAGCTGCAATTATTTACAGCGTGTGAGGAGGAGGGAGGGAGTGCATTAATTTATAAATCATTTTAAATTTACTATTCATAAAAGGTGGCGTATGGAGAGCTCTGGCCTCCATCCACTCAGCTTAGCCAAAAAACAACAGACCTGTTTAGTCAGAAGTAGTGCCAACTATTCCTGTTTCCTACAGCAGTCTCATTCTGCAGGGACCACCTGAAAGATGAGAGGTCTGCCTTTTACTGACCCTGCACTGTTTGTGGCTTTGCTACTGGAAAAGTCAATATCCCTTCGAGTTCTAATGCTGAGACTTTTTCCCTGCTAAGGGACTGGGTTGCGACTGTTGGCTTGTTTTGCCTAGATCAGAGAACCGCTTTGGCGTTGCTTTCAGAGTGGTAGTGTGGGGAGTGGTGGCCGGGAGACAGACATTGGACTGGTCTGTACAGGATATTGAGGTTGCCAGAGGTTGTTCAGTTTGAAATTTGGGGATGAAAATAACCCAAAAATTATCTCAGCACATGTTCTTAGACTGTATGCCATTGAATTACAGAAGAATGGATGAGTAATTTTCTGAGATAAGCAACATGTAAAGAACTTGTGTGGAAGGAAGA
This sequence comes from Chionis minor, assembly GCA_013398295.1. Lineage (NCBI taxonomy): Eukaryota > Metazoa > Chordata > Aves > Charadriiformes > Chionidae > Chionis > Chionis minor. Next base: position 1,495,077 of record VZSF01009513.1, on the reverse strand, counting down.
ATATGTGAGTACTACCAAGGCTATTCTCAAGATATGAACCAAGCAGCACAGTGGTAGGAATGGTTACCAAAAAAAAAGTTATTAATGGCAAGTGAAAAAAATGCTTTTATACTTGTAGTGGGCTTGCCTGGACAGGTTTTGATAGCTGGGGTGGGCTACAGGGGTGGTTTCTGTGGGAAGCTACTGGAAGCTTCCCCCGTGTCCGACAGAGGCAATGCCAGCCAGCTCCAAGATGGACATGCTGCTGGCCAGGGCCGGCCCCTTCAGCAACAGCAGTAGCACCTCTGGGATAACAGAGTTGAGAAGAGAAAAAAAAGCTGCACAGCACCAGTCAGAAGAGAGGAGTGAGAATATGTGAGAGCAACCACTCTGCAAACATCAAGGTCAGTGAAGAAGGAGGGGGAGGAGGAGCAGAGATTCCCCTGCAACTCATGGTGAAAATTCTGGTGAGGCAGGCTGTCCCTCTGCAGCCCATGAAGGTTAACGGTGGAGCAGATATCCACAGATATCCACCTGCAGCCTGTGGAGGACCCCATAGGCTGGAGCAAGTGGATGCCCAAAGGAGGCTGTAAACCAAGTCGGAAGCTGGCGCTGNGAGAGCAACCACTCTGCAAACATCAAGGTCAGTGAAGAAGGAGGGGGAGGAGGAGCAGAGATTCCCCTGCAACTCATGGTGAAAATTCTGGTGAGGCAGGCTGTCCCTCTGCAGCCCATGAAGGTTAACGGTGGAGCAGATATCCACAGATATCCACCTGCAGCCTGTGGAGGACCCCATAGGCTGGAGCAAGTGGATGCCCAAAGGAGGCTGTAAACCAAGTCGGAAGCTGGCGCTGGAGAAGGCTCCCAGCAGGATCTGTGAATCTGTGGAGAGAGGAGCCCAAGCTGGAGTAGTCTGTTCCTGAAGGACTGCACCCTGTGGAAGGGACCCATTTTGGAGCAGTTTGTGAAGAATTGCAGCCCGTGGGAAGGACTGATGTTGGAGGAGTTTGTGGAGGACTGTCTCCCGTGGGAGGGACCCCATGCTGGAGCAGGGGAAAAGTGTGAGGAGTCTTCTCCCTAAGGAGGAAGGAATGGCAGAGACAACGTGTCATGAACTGACCGCAACCCCCATTCCCGTCCTCCTGCACCGCTTGCGGGAAGGAGGTTGAGTATCAGGAAGTGAAATTGAGTCTGGGAAGAAGGGAGGTGTGGGGGGAAGGTATTTTAAGATTTAGTTTTTATGTCTCATTACCCTACTCTGATTGGACTGCTAATAAACTAATTTTCCCCAAGTTGAGTCTGTTTTCCCATGATAGTAATTTCTGAGTGATCTCCCTATCCTTATTTTGACCCACGAGCCTTTCGTTATATTTTCTCTCCTGTGATTCTGTGTCCAGCTGAGGAGGGGAGTTATAGAGTGGCTTTGGTGGACACCTGGCATCCAGCCAGGCTCAACCCACCACAGTCCTGTAACTTAGAGAAGAAAATTAAGAGTATACAGCTTACAAAGTATCACCTGTGTAAGGAGCTTAGGTGGATTGAGGCAAATAGCTGTTATCCAGCTGGGCTTCATGCAAGCCCCAAAAGTTGTCAGTGAAAATATATCATAAATGTTCATCAGTCTTGTCATATGCGGCAGACTTATATCTACATACTTATGTGGGCTTGTGCAAAATATCAATGATTCATATGACACATCCAGAGAAAATACCAGGAGCTGAGTATTGCTTTACCCCATAAAGGCCTGCACCCTGTCGGCAACTCTCTTAGAATGGATTCCGGTTCTGACAGCAGCAGGGGGCAGGGAGTTGTATGCCAGCCCCACAGCCCCTGCATGGTCACAGGAATGTGCTAGAACCATCCAGCACACACTGTGCAGTCATATCAGAACCTTGAAACACCAAATGCATGACAACAGCTCTGGTATTACTCATGCTGGGGATCACTGTGACAGTCTTCCTCCTCCTTCCCACCTCTACGTCCATGCCAAAAGAAGTTTAAACTATTGTATTTGCTTTGAGTTAGTCTCTTCAAAGTCATGGTGCCTGAATCTAGACCACCAATATCTACCCAGTTTTGAAAGGAGATTGTTGGTTTCTTCTTTAAATTCAACCTTATTTTAAAAGAGTCTTTTCTGTCCCAGCCTTTCACATAGGTGATAGTGAGGGATGACCAGGGATTCTGTGTTCTGTAGCTGTTAGAGCTAACTTTTAAATTACCTGAATTTGCCACATTTCACCTCTAAAAAGCCTTTGAAATTAGGCAGGTGCAGTCTTCCAAACTCAGATGAACGCCTAACTTTTACTTCCCGTAGTAGTCTACAGTTTAAAATTAGCTGCGCTAGTTCATCTGTGTCTGCTGATGAGGTATGCTGGACAGATTTCTCCCTGCAGAATTCTGAGCTGCATAAAGGACCTCTAGAAAGAAGGAAATCAACTTGGATCAACACCTTCTCCAGCTTCAGTCCACATGCACTTACGGTCTCCCACTCAGATGTGTCACGCTATAAGCAGGGAATTCTCCTTGCATAACTGAGGGATGATACATGTTTGTGCCATATGGTTCTGAAACTGGTTCTTTTTGTGCTGCCTAGAACGTGTGTGGAAGCCCTTGTGGGGATTGCAAACAAGCCATGCTGAGACTTACTGGTACCACTCTCACTGAATCAGTTCTGTGAAAACAAATTTCTGTGATACATTCATTACAAGAGCCTGTTTTGCAGCTGCACTTTAATAACTCCTCTCCTCTCTTATCAACAAGAGTAAAATTTGTAAATGATGCTCTGTAACATGGAGCAGTGGATTCTGTGAGAGTTTTAAGCCCAGATACCTGATGCAGAAAGGGAGCTTTGCAGCTTAAACTGTGTACCACACTTTTGTAAATGGGTCCCTGCAGTGTTATAGTAGGAAATGAATGACCTGCAGTGGACAGCAGGGGTTTTGCATGAGTTTTAAGTACTGCAGCCTGTAACTAGCAGTATTTTTGGAATGCTATTAACCTTAGTGAGAGCACTTGTGTGATTTAAGGGCAGCATACTCTTGAATATTTTGCTAGAGTAAAGGGGTAGTATGCTCAGCATCTAGTAATTTCAAATATTGTATCAGTGCTATAAAACCCCTTTTGTTCCATTTTAGTATTCTGAGTTCCAGACTATTTCTTTGCAAGGATATGCACAGGAAGACTTTTCAGACCTGTGTTTTGGGAATTGTGCTTTTGTTTTAATAATGTGAATGCTGAGGTGCAAAAGGACTCATTTAGAAATGAGTAAATAAATGATGGGGGAATCAGAATATTTTATTTTCTTAATTAAAGTGAGACTTTATGATGCAAATGTGTAGTTAGAAAACAGCCAATTCTCAGCTGACAGGGTAAGAATTTCCATAGAGAAATGTGCATTAGAGGGTTTTTTGACTGTACTGTTGCAGCGTCTTATTTTGTAGATCAAGCTAAATTACTATTGCTGGTCATCTTATAAATGCTTTTAGAGAATCGGTGGTGTATTACTATTATTACTCTTTTCTTTCTGTTAGATAGAAATCTTAGTAATCTTTGGATAAGACTAAGTATCAACCATAGTCCCCATCAGAGGCTGTGGAAGAAGGGGAGATTAGTCTTTTCATGCATTCAAGGGCCTTAAAAAGTTACTGTACTACTTTTCATTTTAGCTAGTTCATCTAGATCTGGAAGTCATTTATGCCAACACACAATTGGTTTTAGAAGTATGTAGTGATGCTCACTGGCAGGAATCTCAGGAGCAAAGCTGGAATGCCCCTTTACATTGTAAAGGGATGGACTCCCTATGGTTTTATAGAATATTTCAAAATCCAAGAAAATGACAAATTTAAATATGAAGATTGTGTTTTATAACTAATTTTGCTGAAAACCTCAGTTGTACAGAAGTATAATGATGAGAGTCCTTAATTGTCTGTGCTAATAAAAAGCATATTATAAAATTTTAAAAGTCATGACATTCAGAGCAAAAAGCTAATTGACAGCCAACAGTGGAAGCTTCAGTTTTGAAATATTGGACCATAAATTCTGAAGAAAAAGTTATGTATATGGAAATCAAATTTCTTATTATAGGAATTAATACAGAGAGTGTGTCTTACAAGTCCTGCCATTAATGCTAGTTTCTTCATGGTTTTAAATTCAACTTACACAAACTAACCATAAATAAATGCAAGTAGTAAATTTTCACTATCCAAAACTATCCAAGTCTTAAAAGAAATTATTAGAAAGAAACTGAATTTTTAAAGGCTATATTTTTAATCATATATGCAAGTCAAATAAATGCATGCTCTTTAAAGGTTTTGCTAAATCAGGTCTTTAACTGATCATTTTGCTTATGTGAGCAGTTAAAGCCAATGGATCTACTCCAGAGTGGGTGTTATCCATTAAGACTGATTTAATCTAACAATTCTAAACTGCTTAAGGGGTAGGTGACACTTCTAAGTCCCACTGCCTCAATTCTACCCCCAGTGGTCTTTCCCCCTTGCTTGCTCTGGAACTTAGCAGCTTTTCTGTGTCCAATTCAGCTCGCTAACTTTATACAAAATCACACACTAGAGTGTTCCAGATCACTAATATTACTTTTAATTTAGCAGCGTGAATCAGACTGGAACACAAAGTGGCACAAAATGATGAGAAATGGAAGTATAAAAATGGTATGAGCAAGACCACTTCCTTTCAGAAGCTAATGGTGACTCAAAATATGATGTGTAGTGTCATCTTGAGCAGAACGGGTGCTCAAACTGCATGATACGGTATTTAAACTCTAGATCTTTGCAGTTTTCTGTTTCATTTTAGAAGCTAGTTAAAGAACATATAAACCAATATATAAATAGCCTTTCAATATGTAACAGGGCTCATAAGAAATATGGAGAGAGACTTTTTACCAAGGTCTGTAGTGACAGGACAAGGAACAATGGTTTTAAACTGAAAGAGGATAGATTGAGATTGGACATAAGGAAGAAATTTTTACAGGTTTTTCTGTTTCCTGGTTTCCCAGAGAAGTTGTGGATGTCCCATCGTTGGAAATGTTCAAAGTCAGGCTGGACGGGGCTTTGAGCAACCTGATCCTAGTGGAAGGTGTCCCTGCCCATGGCACGGCAGGTTGGACTAGGTGATCTTTAAAGTTCTCTTCCAACTCAAACCATTCTGTGATTCTATGAAATTCTGAAATTTTAGAAGCTGGTTTTGGGGCTGGGATTGTGTTTTTTTCTTCCCCCTAGCTTTTTTGATTCTTCTATCCTTTCTCTACTACTGCTATATAAGTGTTGGTGTCCACAGTACAACTCCTTGGTGTTTTGAAGCATTCCTGAATTTGAGGTACCGACCTATATTCCCTCTGTAGGCTTGCTTGAATTACTGTTGCTGTTTTGTCCCTCAAACTGCTGTGTTTTAATCTGTTGAACATAAATAGAATTCAGAAGAGCATCTCTGAGTTTTGAGACTCATTCCTGAGAAACATAAGCTCTGTGTAATACCCCCTCTCCTGGAAAGGTTTCATGAGACACTGATCTGGCACTAGCTCACACATTGCTCAGCTGACTGAATGACTGGCTTCCACCAGAAGGAAGAAGCCTTTCTTCCCACTCCTGGCTGAGCTGTCCTACCCTGTGGGCTGTGCTGGTCCCAAAGGGAAAGCAGCAGAAATTTACCCAAGGAAACATTGCAAATTTTGAGTGTGGATGAATACAGAGAGTTCAAGCACTTTATTAAAAAGTAATAAAGTTTCTTTAAAAACTTTTTTTCTTTTTTTTTAAAGTCTCAGTAAACCACAAAATTTGTTGAGGTGAGTGGAAACCAGGCACAGTGGCTTTCAATGCTGTAGCACCATTAGTTCAATTGCAGGAGATGCTACAGCTGAAGAGATGGTCTGGTGCTCTTGCATTTCCAAAGCAGCACTTTGTTAAGTAGCGTGCTCACTGTTCAGGACGCAAGGAGAGACTTGAAGATCCAAGAAATAGCAAAAAAAATCCTGCAAGTTAAATCTTTCCTGCATATTTACTACTCTGAGGCATTCAGAATATTTTTCTGATGGTGTTTGCAGATACTCAGACTCTCCAGTCTCCCTATTCACGCCTCACTTGCCTTGTCTTTACAATGCTATCTGTGTAGATCTTGTACCTCAAGCAGTAAAAAAACATTCCCTTGGACTAGTAATTTCTCTGAATATCACAGTAGCTATGAGAATTTATTTTGGTAAAAGTGTGAGGCAAAAATGGGAGTATGTGTGTGCTCATTTTCCATCCCTTTTAAATCTAAATCTCTTTTTTTTTCCTCTTTTTAAAACTTATGACGATTATCTATTGTTTTAAGCTCACTCATGCAGCCAAGTTTTATATGGGTTGTGCTATTCCATTGTCATTTTATTTCTTACTTGAAAGAGTGACATTTCTGGTGAATCATGTCCATTGTTCCATCTTGGGAGACAATGTAACACAAGATCTTTTGAAATTTGGGGATTGAAATATTGGCAACAGAGAACCTTGAAACTGAGATGATGTTCAGAACCAAAAATGGAGTTTGCAATTTTGTTTAATTTATATGGGTGTATATATGTGTGTACATGTACATGCACATGCATGTATATGTAAACACAAATTTTTAAAAATATACACATGAACATGATACATGGACACACAGGGCTGCTAAATTGTAACACACCTTAATGATCTGACATGGTCAGCAGCTCTAAATATAACCCCCGTATCACTATTGCTTACTGTATTATCTTGCTCTTCAAGTAAAACAAGGAACAGCACATTCAGAATAGAAGGCTACTGTTTTCACAGGAGCTCTGGATGAGCAGCACCTCTGAAATTTAGAGACTGGAATAACTTATCCTTGTCTAATGATATATTGAATTAGTTTAGTTTAGGTATTTGAATTGGAATATTTGTCTTAGTCTTTCTTTATCTTTCCAAGATATATACTTCAGCACATTTTTCAATTAAAAAGAAAGTCTCTTGGGCTGAGATGCTAAATTTCAGCATAAATTTTTATTCTGAAGTTATAAGCCCCCGAAAATAGTAAGGGGGAAGATTATAACTGTCTGACACTATGTTATCTGTATAGCTGAGAACAGCATCACTACAATAAAAGAAGATAGTTGTGTCTCCCATTGATTGTTGTTTGATGAATGTAAAGCAATTTACTGGAATGCAATTAGCATTCGCAATCGAATTACCATGGGGAATTTTTTTATGCTGGCTTTGAATTGAAAATCTATACATTTTCTGTCCATGAGTCACTTCTAAGGAAGCTTTCTTTCTTGTTGCCTTTTTTTTTTTTTTTTTTTAAGGTTTCAGCACTATAATTTGTGGAATGCTGAAAGGAAGTAAACCTAGAATTCTTATGTTTAAAATATGCTGAAGGATGAATTGTACAGTATATCTACTGCAGTAGATGACTTGGATTTAAATTTGTAATGCTGTGCATTGCTGGGGAATTAGTTTTTCAGGGTTTTTATAAAAAGAAATAAATCTCTTGAAAACCAAAGGGCTTCTAGATATGGATATCTTAGCAACCTTGAAATAATTTTATGAATGTATGAATTAAGAAGCTTGAAGTACACAGATTAAATAAGCAAAGCAATGTGCTGAAACAATAAGATCTGTGTACGATGGCAAGGTAGAAATACTGCAATCCAGATCAATAAGAAACATATGTGTGTGCAAGTGCTCAGTTGGACATACCATTCTGTCTGCACTTTAAGTAGGTGTAAACTTACTTATGTCCCGATTGTAATTATTTCTGCATCACACAGAAATTGTATAGATATTTTACACAAAAATACATACAAATGTGTTGGTTCACAATTTGAATTTTCTGTGAATGATTGTCAGTGTTACTGGACAAATCTCAGCTGACATGCAGAGGGTATCAATGAAAAATGTGTGTGTGTTATAGTGGGCTGTCAACATCCCCTTGATGGTAAGACATGCATACAATAGCAAAAATAATCTGTATGGTGCTTTTTAATGGCTTCTGGATGTTATGGACGAAGTGCTGCTATCCTAACTCAAAGACAACCACAGAGAATTATTTCCATTGAGAACTAGCTGCGAATGTTTGCTGTTTTCAAAATACAGTTATTTTTAACACTCAGTTAAAGTCATCTTGCTATAATGGTATATAGTGTACCTTAACCACTTTAGGAGAAGGTTCTCTTTTATGTGTTTGACCTTAGAGGTCTTACAAAGTCCCATTGTCTATTGCACCTTGTGTACCTTAATCTCTCTGAGGTCTGGACAGAATTGCTACTGAATTCCTGGATACTGTATTAATTTTCCCACTGGGATGTTATCTTACGAGCTTTCAAAGGATTTTTATTTTTTTTTGTAATGAAAATCTTTAAAGAAAGCATAACACATAGGAACGGGAAAATGGAGTTTCTGTGTTTATAAATATAATACCGTGCTAGATCCTGTCAGTTCTTTTTTCCCACTGAAAACTTCCTTCAATTTTAATGGTAACAATGGCATTGTTATGGTAACCTTTTTAACTGGGGTTGGCACTAATATTTCAGTGGCGTTAGAGTTGTATCTGTGCCCCATTGCTGCCTTGCTTAGGAAAGAGAATGGTATCCCCATTTATCCCCATTCACTGCTGCAATTAGGCTGTGCACTGGCATGTCTGCCATCTTAACAACCCCATGTAGCGCTACAGGCTTGGGGAAGAGTGGCTGGAAAGCTGCCCGGCAGAAAAGGACCTGGGGGTGCTGGTCGACAGCTGACTGAATATGAGCCGGCAGTGTGCCCAGGTGGCCAAGAAGGCCAACAGCATCCTGGCTTGTATGATAATAGCGTGGCCAGCAGGGCTAGGGAAGTGATCATCCCCCTGTACTCAGCACTGGCGAGGCCCCGCCTCGAAGACTGTGTTCAGTTTTGGGCCCCTCACTATAAGAAAGACATTCAGGTGCTGGAGTGTGCCCAGAGGAGGTCAACAAAGCTGGTGAGGGGTCTAGAGAACAAGTCTTGTGAGGAGCAGCTGAGGGAACTGGGGTTGTGTAGCCTGAAGAAAAGGTGGCTGAGGAGACACCTTACGCTCTCTACAACTACCTGAAAGGAGGTTGTAGAGAGGTAGGCGTTGGTCTTTTCGCCCAGGTAACAAGCAATAGGACAAGAAGAAATGGCCTCAAGTTGCACCAAGAGGGGTTTAGATTGGATATATGGAAAAATTTCTTCACAGAAAGGGTTGTCAAACATTGGAACAGGCTGCCCAGGGAGGTGGTGGGATTGCCATCCCTGGAGGTATTTAAAAGATGGGTAGATGGGGTGCTGAGGGACATGGTTTATTGGTGGTTTTGGCAGTGTTAGGTTTATGGTTGGACTCGATGATCTTAAAGGCCCCTTGAAACCTAGAGGATTCTATGATTAAGGAGAGGCTAGAGGCTCTGGGATGCATCTTGTGTTGGTAATAAGCAATTTTAATTTAGGAAGACTCACTAGGGTAGCAATGCAGTCCCTACTTCCTTCAGAATTAACTCTTTGCTGCATTTTCTTTTAACATCGATAGTCAGTTAATTACTTCACATTTTCCACACTTTCCCCTTGAGGAAAATGGCTAGATACTTTTGCTGCATTGACACAGCCTCAAATTTCCTGTCACTTCTCTGAAGACCTAAATCGACCAGTATGAAATGCAAGATGCAAAGAATGAGGTAAAATTTTGACTGCGTGAACAGAAGCCTTAATCATTTTCTAAAAATAAAATAAAAAAAAAGAATAGATTTTCTATTTCCCCGGCTGAGATACCAGAGACCTTGTATTGCTGAGTTTCAAGGCTGAGTGTGTTCCACATATAATTACAGTTTTCTTGAAGAGGGAGATTTGTATTCTTTATATATTAAACTTTTAAAGTTAACCTCTTTATGCATCTCTTCTTCTGTATTGCTGTCTTTCTCAGGCCACAAATTCCATTGCTGTGCCCTTAGTTTCCTCACCAAACAGTGCTAAGGTTAAAAGCAGAAAGTGTCTTTGTCCTGAAAGGGGCAAAATATTTTCTTTAAGTCTGTGCTGTCATTTTGTGTTTGTAAGGCGGGTTTGGCTCTTTCAGATACCTTAATCCAAATTCTGTCTTAGCTGCTTTTCTTCTGGAACATAAATATTTCCTGGGCTTCAGTGGAGTTCAGCATTTCATCCAGAAACCACTGAGATCAAACTGTGTGTGTAATACCTGTAATTGAGCACTAGGTGGTATCTACCCAGTGTCCAGACTGGAGAAGATGCTATGCTGCTGCGTTTTTTTATTCTGTGAGCAGTGACATACTGTGGCTGGGGGACTGGCTGGCTCAGGAACCATCATCTGGCACGAAGGCAAGAGTGTGCCAGGCAGCTGTTTAAGTTACTCTGCTCCCATGTGATCAATGACTTCTGGCTCCTGATAACTTTAACTTAACAGGAACCAGGGCACAGCAGGGGGTAGGAGCCACTGTTCGTTGTATTATTGATTATCTGATGAGTGTTTTCTTGTCTCTGTGAAGGCAACAACTCCTATTTCTTGAAAGGATAGGACTTGTGGCCTCACGCAGAGCCTTCTCACAGGGACAAAGGCTCGTCTCTTGCCCTGTGCAAGCTCGCTGCTGCTGTGGGAGCCTCTGCCTGTCTTGAAGGAAGCCCAGAGCCATCTTTTCACATGGAGGCAAGAATATAAAGATCATATGGAAGGGAGTATGAGAGGCAATTGCTCCTGTACATACAGGAGCAGGAAGCAGGAGATCCTTCACAGTAGAATTTGGATGACTTCAGGAGCTCATGAAATGTCTTTCCATTTCAATGTGAGGCAAGCATCCTAACTTATGATGCTTAGTACCACTTTCCCTCCACCCACCCCATGCCCTTCAAGCATTATGTAAAAGGATTCTTTTGACTTTTTTTATTTTATCTTTTTATCTTCTATCTTTCACCAGAGGTAAAGGGCGACAACTGTTAAGCAGAAACTTTGTGGTGCCCTTATAAGAGGGTTAGTGTGTGCTGAGCCTATGCAAGCTCTGTGCAGTGTTTTGATTTCATTTTGACCCTGGTTTTAAATTCATCAGAAATTACTCAGGGCAAAGAATAGATTTTTGAGATCTTACCGCTCTCTACCAGCTATTGTATCCCGTCCAAGCCAGGGAAGGCTGTTGTACAAGCACAGTTACTGCAAGGGAGGCAGACCAGGGGTATTTCATGTGTAAACCTGGAGGACTTTCATTCAGGCTAAGCGATGAGTGCTCGAGACATGGCAGTGAGTCTGGGTGTTTTGAGAACAGATTACAGCAAACACAGTTGGCTTTGATTAAATATGCAAGCAAGCCACTTAAATAATGAACACTAGTAAAAGTTGGAAGATCAAGAATTGCGTACCTTTCTGGGGTTAAAACACCAAATTGTGTATGTTATTTTCACCAGTGCGAAAGGGAGTAGACAGGAGAAGGAGTCATAATAGGTTGGAGCTACTTAGAAATGGTAAATTGAAAACATTTAAACATGCTTTTAATGCAGCTTCTGAAACAAAGGAGGTAGCCCAGCCCCTCTAAAAACATGTAATTATCACTGTGGAAAGTGGGATTCATTTATAAAAATAAATAAATAAACAAACTGCTGCACAGATTGGCATTACCCATCCGGAGGACAGAGCAAACATCAGTTCAGCTCATCAAATCAAATACAGGATTTGAAAAAGGTACACTGAGGAAGAGATCAGGGAAGCTTCAATCACAGCATTTTGCCCAGAACTAAGTCTTGGGAGTAACTTGGAAGAGAAAACTGAGCTCCGTCTGCCAAAAGTGATGCATATCTTGAGGTCTCATTTGCATCTTTTTCCTGATAATGAACTTTACAGGCAGTTACCAAGAACAGAACAAGAGCCAAAAGAACCACCTCAGGACTTACTAGTTAAATGTCCTGAATGGGAACTGCAAGTGCAATTTGTTTCAGCAGTATATTGTCATCTCATGTGTCTTCCTCTCTAGAAACTATGTTTTGCTTGGTGCTGTTGGGATTACAAAAATATAGTATTAATTCACAGATGAAAAATAATTTTAGCAACTTGGTGTTAACAAATTTGAAAGATACAAAGCAGAATGATAACAGGAGATGGAGAACAAAGTGCAGGCAGGAAAGTGGTGTCCTTTGAAACCACTGAGTGCTGAAGTCGTATAGGTAACTGAAGCAGCGGGAGTTGTTCTCAAGGGTAAAAGTGTCTCAAAATGTAATTTCTTTTCTGAATGAGATAAATGAAGTAATGGCCACAGTTGATGAAATTAGCCTATAAATGCAGAGATTAACATATTAAAGTTAGTTGTCCAAACACAAAGAGGAGCACACCTGGGAAGAAGTGGCTGGCCAAGGATCACAGTATATACATTTTATGGAGATGCTTATGAAACCCTTTCAGAGTGGGGGAAAAAAGAAGTGGCCGTCAGGTGCTGTGGAAAGAGGACCTCCAAAGAACTGCTCTGAAGGAGAATGCCAGTGCCTCAGGATCTGAAAGTCAGGTTTAGTGCCTTGCAAAAAAATTGCTAGGTAGGGGGACAAATCTGAGAATGCATTTAACTTATAAGGAATAATATGTGCTTGGCTGTTGAATAAGAAGTGAATTACAGATAGGCAAGGTCTCAAGTGACTGATAAGATGGTAATTTCCTGAGGATTTTTTGAGAATTCTTATTAGAGCACATATTCTTCATAAAGAATGGGCTGAAGTCATCTTTCACTTACGATGAGAGTGTGACCCTTTCTGTGGTACACTGTACACATGAAAGGAAGGTAGATGGTCAGATATTCAAAGCTGCCATAAGGACAGGGAAGTTAGAAGTGGCCCTCTGGGAAGACTGGTCTTCCTAATGTGCTTTGTGTTCCCCAAATTCACATCTCCATTGCGTTGGTTTATATGCCATCTACAGAGCCTGCTGCAATCTGAACAAGAGCAAAACCAACTGCTCACTTGGTTACCAGTAACTGTTGCAGTCTTTCCCTATCGTGGTTTACCTTTTGTGCCTCCATTCTCTTACCTTTAAGCAGGTAAACCAAGAATGTCTGACTGTGTGTCAGAATGCTAACTGCAGCTAAAAAGTATTACTAACTTCATTTAGGAAGGCTGAAGTTTCTGCCTTTGAGTTAGGCTGTATCTGACAAATGTCACCCTTACCTCCACAATTCTTCACGCTTTATAGCCATAACAACCTGCTAACCTATGTTTTCGCTTGTGCAAGGCTGAATGTTACAGCACACTGGTGGGTAGAAGAATTACCTGACTGCAACTTTGAGAGCAAAGGGAAATCTAATACTGTGCTTTATTCATTATCCTCCTCTTGATATTAGGGAAATTATATATGACAGAGAAATGAATAACGGATCTTTTAATGTTGCATAACATCCTTGGGCATACCATAAAGCGCCAAGATATCTTGGCTAATAGCTATTGCTACCAACCATCAGCAGTAAAAAGCTTCTTCATGGACGTTAAAGCTACTATCAAGCCTATTACGTGAGAAGATAGCTGAATAATACCAAAAAGAAAGTCAACCTGTTGTAAAAATGTTTCACTGTAAATCACAGATCACAATAGATAGTTGTAGATACTTCTCTAGACAATCAAGAAAACACATGAGACTGGTAAGAACTCCTCACAACACAGGAATGGGAAGGATTATCTATTTTTCTGTGACATGAAGTAATGAAATCAACTGTTAATGAGTAAAAAGTATAAATGGAGTTAATTCCTTGATAATAAGTTGCATGCCTACGTAATGAGTAAATAATCATTGTGGAACCATTTGTGACATCTCAGACACAAAGAAGAGACCAGAGGTTTGGACACACAAAGTGAAAGAGTCAGCTTTATGCAGCAACCAGAAGCGGTATGTTTGCAATGTATTTGCTTGACACTTGTTTCCATCTTACCCATTCATTAAGAACTCTTTAAAAGCTGGAGGAATGAACAAATGAATACTTTCTAGGGACAATTAACACTTATACAATATTCAACTGGAAAAAAAAAAAAAGAAGTCTTGTTTCACTTCCATTTCAATAACCCCAATAACAAGTTTTTTGAAATATGGAGCATACTTTGCTTCAGTCTTATATTTCTTCCCCTTGAAACAGAACCGTTCTCCATAGATACAGATTAAAACGAAATTAAAAAAAAAAAAAAGAAAAAAGTGAAAAAAAACACCACAAAACCAGGGGAAATCAGTAATGAGAGTGATCCAGAACACTGAAGGTACTTCAGCAATAGTGATTCTGGCAACTAAAATATGTGGTAATGTGAAAACCTCACATAGCACAGGAACTGTGAGTTGAGAGACAAAATTATTTCATCTGCCTCTGGGAAATGAAACTGCAACAGGTAGCTCAGAGGAAAATTTTGCAAAACAGGAAGTATGGTAGGGCGAGTGGAGGTCTGCTGACCACTGAAAAAAGAACCACCAAACTTCTGATGTTTGAATGTTGGAACACCTAGCTATCAGCATTTTACTGCTTTTGAGGATAGCAGATCATGGAATTATATTTGTATTTTGACACATTTCACATTTTGCGGTTTCCTCCTTTGTATCACCATGTATCTTATTCAAGACTGGTTTGGTGCTGATAGATGATATGTCACTGATTTGTTACAAATATTTTGCTGAATCAAAGGTCTGATAATTCTGAGTAATTTATCAGAATGATTTGTTCATTTTTTTTAAAAAAGAAGTATTTTCCTCTATACCCATCAACTTTTAGAAAAGATACCTGAAATGTAGATGGTTGTATTTTTAATATATGGGGACATTAACCTGTTCAGAGTAGATTATCCTTTTGAAAGGTAGAGCTATGACTGCCATCATGCTTAATATAAACTAAAATGAAGAAAGATGCACACACGTTCATATTGTCATTAGCAGAATTTGTATGGGCGAAGAGAGAAGGGTGCACATCTGAACTGTTATCTCTTAAAGGATTGTGGAAATCTCCTAATGAATGTTAATGTGAATAGTAATGCTAGAACAATATTGCATCGTGCGTGAGAGGCAGGCAGTGGCATAACAGAATGCTGGGCCTGTATTTAACCTTCGCATATTAAGTGCAGCCATGTCTGCAGTGGACATGGCAGGAGACTCAAGGTGTACTTCCAGAAAGTGAGGAATTTTTTAGGAAATGAGTTACAGTGAGGCTTCCTTGAATCCTTGTGTCTGGATAATAAAACAATGAAAACTCAGTAGTAACCACCACTTCTCTGAAAAAAACTGTTTGCCATACTTTTATCAGGAAATACCTGTAAACATGGAAAGATGCACTAATATGAGCATAAACAAAGGCTCTGGAAAGGGATAAAGCTTCAGAAATTTTAGGAATGAGGATTGTTAAGAATTAAGGATGACTGAGATAATCCTTGATGTAGTACTGGTTTGGTTATGGTTCCCAGGGTAAAAGTTCCCAGTGAAAATCATATTAGAATTTCAAACCATGCTTAATCTTCAGTTTGTGTTGGGTTTGGGGGTTTTTGTTTTGTTTTTTTCTTTAGGTGCCAAAAGCTCTTCACAACTTCAAATATTTAGGGCTTAATTTTGATTATTATAAGGGTTGCTGCTTTTTTAATACAATTTGAACTGTATTTTATAACTTAATGACTCAAAATTCACCTGCCTTAGTTATTCTTGATCTAAACTATGAAACATGAAAATATATGTATCACTCTCCAATATTAAGTAAGATTAATCACTATGTAACAAAGAATAAAAAAGTTACTTTAAAATCTGGGAACTTGTTCCTCTGCGGAGCTGAAAAAAAAATTTCTATCTTGATTACAAACTAGAAAATTCTGGTTCCTATGGGTTTTTGTACTTCATTAAAAGTAATCTAATTCTATGAGACTGTAAGATCACGCCACTTAAATTGTGTTTGGGTTTTGGTGGGGTTTTTTTCTGTTAATATTAAAAAAATCTTGCTGTGTTCCCAGGAGAAAGAGTATGTGTTTTTTATTTTCTGTATTCTCTTGAAGAAAAATTCTAGCATGTGGAAACTTTTGTGGATGCAAAAGGTGCTATGAAGCTGTTTAGTGATTTGAAGTGTTAAAACATCTGTTATGGGAATGGATGAATGAGGGGCTGATTTGATCAGGCAGGTAGGAGATAGAAATTGTGCAGATGTGGTTAATTTGTTCTAAATGTACCCATATCCTCAATCATCTACTACCCAGTTAGTGCTGCCTCTTGTGAATTTGCACTATATTATGTGAGAATATCTACGTATTTTACTGAAAATTCCTTCTTTTGTAAGAGTAGTATGTGCTTTAATAAGCATTCAGTCTGTCAGTATAAAGGAAACAGCTCTTAAGGATTCAAATTTTATTTTTTTCCTTTCGGAAAAAGAGTAGGAAGTGATCGTATTTTCAGCAAGCTGCTTTGTATTAAACATCAAATTCAGTAGCTCCCCTGGGTGCTATTAGATGTACTATCACAATGGCTGCTGTACTATTTGAAATAGCAGTTGGTGAAGCTACAGCGTGTATGTAATAATATGAATGTTCCTGTTTGTGTGAGCTTGTGCACATGCATGAACATTTTTCAAATCTCTGTTCACTCTTTGATCAGATTACTTTTGTGGGTAGTTTATGAACCAGACAAGGGCATTCACAGGAGCTGGAAAGGCTTGGTTTGGAAAACACAAAAGAAAAAGAAGACACCCCCCAAAAAAAAACCCAAACCAAAACAAAACCAACCTTGAAATGAATAAGCATTTCTCTAATGAAGTAAACAACTATGTTTGCATGAATAAGTCATTGCTCTGTCTATTCGTTACACTGATTGACAGAGGAAATGAAAGTGATGTGCTGGAGTTGCGGCATTCCCCCTGCTTCTGTCTTACAGTATTTTGCCTTCCATTAGATCGTGATGGCTTGTAGTGTAGTCCTCGCAAACCCCACACTCTTTGCAAAGTTGCACAAGTTGTTGTCATGACTTAATTAGACAAATTAGCATACAGAAAGTGGTAAACAACCGTGTAGTCCCACCGGCATGTTTATTCAATTTTAAAACAAATCCTGATGACTGGGCAAACAGCTCATGAGAGCCTGAATTCACAGCCAGTTTTTTAATGGAAGCTTGCTTTATGCCAACTGCCATGTTATAAGAGAGGCCAAGCCAGTTGTCTGTTTTACTGTAGAACATGTTGTATCTTGTCCTATGAATTTACATGTGTGTTTTCTTTGACATTCGTAATTGGACCATTGAATCAAGAGGAATGTCGCAACAGTGATACTTTTGCTCAACATTTTTTCTGAGTTTTTAAACTGTAGTGAAAGTAGCCCATACTTAAGATTCACAGAAACGTATTCCCCCTAAGCAGTATGCATGGATACTTTCTGACATGGACAGAGATTAAATGTTTACCTTCAGGTATTTCCTTGAAGAAGGGAGATAATTGAGAAGAAAATACAGGTGTAAACCATAGCTCCTTTGGCCTGAGCTAATAACAGTTTTCCTTCCCGATTTACACTGCATATCTGTTTTTTGAAAGTTACGTAAATCCTTTCAATGAATGAAAAAAGTATGACCTTTTAATGAGTGAATACTGACCTGCAGCATGTAAAGTATATTGTAAGGCTTGTATCACAACTAAACATGAATTTCCACACTTGTTTAGTATAAAATGAAAGAGCATCGATCCATTTACATCAGCAAGATGAGCACCTAAGCATTCTGAATGTTTAGAAAGACAAAGTTGTTTCTAGAAAACTTTATCACCTATTGTGTCAGGTATGAAGAATTCTTTTGGATTTTGCAAAGGAGTCTTGAGTTCGCCACTGCCTATGAATGGAAGTGCCTGGCTTAGCTTCACAGAGAGCAAGCCAAAAGATACCAAAAGGTTCCCAAGACTTCAAAACTGTTCTATAATAGAGAAAAAACCCTTTGTAGCTAGATCATGTGTCATTCAATAGCAGCTTCCCATCTGTTGGCTGAGACCTATTGAAAACAAAGCCTTCCAGATCCTTTCTGCTTCCATCTCATTTTCCAGTTGATCCAGGCCCCCTTGCTTTCTGCCCATTCTTAGGTATGGCTCACTGCTGCGGGAAACCTCTTGCTCCTCAGAGCAGCATCCCAGCTGCCCCGGCACAGCAGGTTACCTGCCTGCTTTCCCTTCTCCTTGACAGCCTCAACTGCTCTCCAGAGGTTTCTCTCAGCTGGACATGCTCAGTTTCCCTCAGAAAAGAGGTACTTTCTCTCGTCCATCAGGAATGTCTGCCTAACCAAGAAAGATGGCAACAAGGTAAAAAGATGGCTGCTAATGCCTTACTGCATTGTTTTAAACACATAGCTTATCAAGCACTTGTAAATTGTGAACTAGAAATCAAATAAGATGCAGCGAACATGCTATTGTTTCCAGCCTGGAGTTACAGACTTTATACCTGTTCATCTTTGTCACGCTTCTACTGGTGGTGGTGGTCAAAAACTAGTGATGCCTTCCTCAGCCTCTTGTGTTCTGAGAATAGATTTTTTTACAGTGGTAACAGGGTCTTCTTGCCTTTTTCTATGTCATGCATATCTTCTTCAAATATATTGCCCAGTATATTCATAGACACCATCACAGTCATTAGCATCTACTATGCGGTGCAGGGTTTCTGGAAACAGTCAGGGGTTTTGGCCTTATTTCCTGTTTAATGATAACTTAATATTTAATATGCAGCCTAATTTGTCATTTTAGTGTTCCCATCTGCATTTGAACTTGTTTACCTTTGGATACTTTATAAACACGTCATTATGTTACTGTAATCATTATCTGAAAGATTAACCTACAGTTTATTTGTTCTTCAAAGTATGTGAGGTTTTCATACTCGTTTTTTCTCGTTATTATTCATAATGTTCTCAAATGAAAAAGAAAATTCATGTATTTCTTAGAGAATAAACATGGTGCTTCTTGTGGTAAGCAATCTGTATAAGCTGCAGATGAGAGATGGTATCATGTCATAATCTATCCCCTCTGATGCTGATTTGGCATTATCTTGCGCGATATTGGGATTGCGCTAGCAGGGCTGTGTTGTAAGGTGTACGAGCAGCGGGCAAACGGAGTCTCTGTGCTGGTAACTCCAGTTCCGGCGCACACAGGCTGTGCTGCACATCTCCGTCTCGCTCACGTTTCACTAGTGTGGCAACCGTCTCATTAGTATAATTAGTGAGTTGAATTTGAAATGATAAACATTGTATCATGTAGGAGACTTTTTGTTTTCTAGAAACAAGTTTATCTTTGAGGTGTTTCTGGCAGTTCAGACGTCTGTAACAGTCCCTGACAGCCTGCCTTGCTCAGTTCTTTCCCTGGAGCAGCAACTACACTGCTGCTGTCATCCTCGATGAGGGGGCAGGTTTTTGTGCTGATTGAAGGCCTGTTTTTGCAAAGAAAATGCACTAGAAATCTGAAAGCTGTTTGTCTCTCTTCTGCACCTGGTGTTTTAGGTTTCCACTGAGTAAATTGCAACCTTTTTTTGCTACGCTTTTTTTTCCTTTTTTTTTTTTCTTTTTTCCCCCAAAGGCTTAGCCTTTTGAATGTAAATAATAAAAATCATAGAACCAATTTGCCAGTGTCAGAAAAAAATTGTAGTCTAGAAAACATCTACATTTACTATAAACCACCTGTAACTGCATAAATTAAAATGAGTGTTACTACTAGTAGTTAGTCTAGTAAAACAGTCATTTTACTATAGTTAAATTACTATTCTGAATATTTGAGAATTACGTTGTCTTTCAAGTCAACTCTTGGGCAGACATTAATGCTTTAATATTAAGCTATCTTTAAAGAGTAGTATCTATAAGTAATAACTATAGATTTATATCCGGCTTCTCTGGGGCTTCAAAGATTAGGTTGGCAGAAGGCGTTACTGTACTTTAACAAGCTTCAATGAAAAATCCACGCTCTTTAATTCTGTTTTGACAAGGAAAAAAACACACAATCTAAGGAACGCCAAATGTGTACTTAATCTTTATGTTGTCCTTGAGGATTATGGTAAGAGGCTGATTTTCAGCTGGCCTACACAATTTTCCTCAAATGTCCTACATCCTTCCTAAGTACTGCATGTACAATCTCTGATTTCTGTGTAGAGTTGCTCCCTTCCTGTGATAATTGCACTTTGGTTTTGTTTTTTTCATAGCACAAACCTACAATCCTAGTGAAGTACCTGAGATGCAGTGAAATCTGTGAAGGAGTGGCAGTTCTGAGATCCTTTGTGCCTTTCAGCAGCTACTTTTACAACTGGACTACTGCTTTTGTCACTTATTTAAATTATGTTTGAAAGCTACTTTGGGGAACTTCAGTGTTTTAGTGCCGAGAAAGCTTTTGCGCCTGATCCAGAGATGGCACTGCACTAATATGATTTCATGGAGCCAGCCTCCAGTGGATAAAGAAAATGCAATCATGTAATTGCAGCAACAGAATTTCAGTTGTGATGATGTTTTCAGAAAAGGGAGAAAAAGCCTCTCTCACTGAAGGCATCCAACTGGCCTAAAATGGTAGCGTCCATAACTGCCAGAGTACGAAAAACATGATATACTAGAGCCATCAAAGAATGGACATCTGAACGGATGAGGAGAAAGAGTAAATGTCACTGAAATAGAACAGATAATGGCTTTTTGCTGCCACATAAATGCTGAGGCCACAAGGTGAAGCAGAAGACATTTCAAAATAGGCAGCATTGATCCTGTGATAACAGTCCCATTACCATGATTTTATTTCTGTGACACTGCTTGATTGATACAGATGTAATCATTTCATATTTCGGTTGCTGGTGCAATAGAAGGGTATTTCCTTAGCCTGTGCCCAGTACACCTTTCCTTGCAGTCAGAGCTCCCACTCCTATCTCTGTATCAATACTAACATAGCAGGACATAGCCTGATGACAGAATACATCTGTATTTTGCTTCAAGGCAACTGTGTGTAATTGTGTGTGGTGTTTTTATTACATATTTTTGCAGAAAATCTAGATGCTTCCTGAAGTTTCATCTTCCTTAAGTTGCACTGTTAGTACATTATGGATGTGCATCTAGCAGTATGATAAGTCATAAATACTGGTACTGCTAACAAATATAAAGCAGTCATTTTGTCAAAGCCAAAACCAAAAGGAAATGAAGGACCAGTTTTCAAATGTAGGTAGTTAAAACCAGAAAACTCACACCAAGCTATAGGAATTCTGCTTACTTCAGATCTAGCTCTAAAAATGTTGTGGTTGTGGGATATTTCGGTTTTATGTTTTATTATAGAAGTCAAAAAATAAGTATTCTCTTTCTATGAAATGTTATTGTTAATAAGAACAGTGATAATTAGACATCTAATAAACATATAAAAGGAAAGGAAAATATGCATTGTGTGTGTGTTTATATTTTTTATGGAGTAATTAATGACTGTATAGCTGTGATTGTTTAAGGATGTAAGTGGGGAAATGCCTGTAAAGGATATGTATTTGGTTAGAGCAACCGATATAGTTCGAGGAGGGAGATAGACAAGATTCCTGACACACAAACCCTTTTTTCCTGCATGCATTTGTTCTGTCATTCAGGAATGCTGAGAGACTACAGAGAGACTCAGAGACTACAAAATATGCCATACACCTTTGCAGAAGTGTCTATAGTTTATGTTTTTAAAATTAATTACTCTAAATTATACAAAAATATTTTACATTTTTTAAGAAGTTCAAAGTATTAAAGACCTTTTCGGTCTTGCATGAATTTACTTCATAATTTGTCTTATCCAAATGGCTAGTACTGCTGTTAGGAAAAAAAAATTGCGCTTGTGCAATTATTCTGGAGCTCCTATTCCAATGGTGGTGTTTCTTTAATGTATTTCTGCAGATATTCTAGCTGGCACCTTCTCCTTGTCTGTTAGAACAGTAATAAAGACCAATGTGTACTGGATCACATTTAGAAGAGACATCTCCTGGTTTTCAATCTCACTTGCATCAGTGTAACTTGGTTATAATTCTGACCTCTCCAGATAGCGTTTCAATCCCAGTGAAGTCACTATGCAAGTGACTCCCAAGTAGCTTGATAGGTACAAAATCAGAATAAATAATGAAAGAGTATGAGCTAATTTACAGGTGATGTAAGTGTACCTCGTTTGCCCACACATACATTAATATAAATAAAGACATAGGGCAAGTAGACATCTATATATTTTTCTTTTTTTTTTTTTTCTGTGCAGTGGGGAAATGCTTAACTGCTGCATCTAGGATATTGTTGAGATTAATTAGTTTGTGTTTGTTCAGAGCTATAGAGAGTATCATTGACATTAACTAGGCATGAGATGATTGAAGTTAGTTAGCACTGCTGTTCACTGGAACATTTACAAAGGGAATTTACTGTGAACATATATGTTCAATTAGGGTTAGTTCCTGTTCATTCTGGACAAACCAATCAATGAATAGAAGATGTAGCTGTTTGACATGTCACAGATTTTGTTGACACTTTCACACAAGAAAGTTAAATCACAGTCTGGGTTCTGATGCCCATTTGTTCTGAATGTTTGGCATCACAAGGACTATCTACATCTCAGCTTATTAGATGTAGAGAGTCTACATCTACATCTGATGTACATGTAGATTAGAATTCCTATGATAGAGAAGGCAAGAAAAGATTATCAGAAATAAAACTCTCACTGTTCAGGAAATTCTTATGCTGTGGTTTCCATTTCATATGAGAACTTGTTTGCTGTTGGCTTTTTGCATGTCCTTGCTGATAAACTAAACTTGAATTTTTTATTTTTTTTTTAAATACAAATGCCAACCTGACCTCAAAAATAAATATGACATCTTCAAGAAATTATGCATTATTTTGTCAAGGACTGGGCCATCTCTTTTTACTATATCCATCTGGACATAAAATACCACTGAATTCAAACATCTGGGGATATAGCCCTTTGTGCTTCATACAGGCCACCTTCTCTATTTTTTTTTTCCCCCTTCTCTACTACATTTTCATAGCTTGTTAGAAAGAACATTTCAGTGGATTCTACCTTCCATACTAAATCTTCTTCCTCGAATAAGAGTCCCTCCTTCTCTACAGTCCCCATTATGAGGGGGCATTTCTAGATATCCCAACACAAGAGCAACAATAAGCAGTGCTTTTTTTTTTTTTCTCATAGTTTGTTCTGACTGTCCTCAATTCTGCCAACTATTGTCTTTTCTCTGTATCTAATTCCAGTGCCATAATCCCACTCAAGGCTGTGTATGGTCAGAGAAACTTTGCTCCCACTGAGTTATCTCCTCCTACAGTCTCATTAGTGATAGTGTGAGTGAAGGGGGACAAATCTTGCAGCCTTGTCCATTGCTTATGGAAGTGCCTTTGAGGTTTGGAACTATCTGAGGTAGCTTAATGACCTATACTTGCTGAAATTTATCGATTGTAGAATTATTTTTATCCCTACTCAGTAACAGAAAATTTACTCAAAAACTGGTTAAGATTCACCATATAATTACTAAATATTAAAGAAAGACACAAGAAAATGAAATTAAAACAAAGCATCTATTTTTGCCTCCTATCATCATCAAAAAACTTTTCTTCTTCTAATTAAGCTAAAGATTATCAATGCCTTCTACAGTAAACATGCTACCTACAAAAAAAACCTGCTCCACATTCACTTTTCAGTCGAATCTGAATTCTTAGTGAATTGATGCAGTTACACCTTGGAATTCAATTCAGAAACAACCTCACAACTAAGTCACTGTAGATTGTGCAATGAGAGGGAAGAATCTGAAGTACTTTTAGATCAATCTGCCATAAGAAATCAATTAAAAAGGTATGTGGTATCCCCTTTTTCTCCAATTTACATCTTTTAAAAGGAATTTGCTATTTTGGGTGTAGTCAAATACTAACTTAAACTCAGGCTTGTAATTTTTCTTCTGGTGGAATCCTGAATTTATCCTTCATCTCATACAGACTTTGAATAGGTTCTACAGCTTGTTCCCCAAGACCACCATGTCCTAAAATGCTCTTTGCTTCATTGTTGCCGTGACAGTTCAAGGGCATTAAGGTTTTTTTGCAGAAGTAACTAGAGCATTTTATAAAAGGGGCTTTATACAGTTAAGAACAGTGTACGAAGTGTTGAATTGTGCACGCATTTTCAAAACTATTGGTCCTGTTTTGCAGAAACAGCAACTAATATTGCAGTTATTTGCAGCATTCTCCTAGAAGAATCACTGAATTCCCAGATGCTGTTCTAGACTATTCCTGTTACCATTTTCATAGAAACAGAGAAATGGCCTACCTGTTTCGAGGCCGTGAAGATTTGAACGTGTGAGCGTTTTCACTAATATTAATGGGGATTACACAGAGCAAACATATAAATTGTTTGGAGACCAGGTTCTAGTCATAAAGCAGGTTCTGCAGGCTTAGAATTAATGAAACATGTAAATCAGTATGTTGTATCACAGACCCTGAATGTGATGAAGAACTTGCTGATATTTCATCTAATCAACAGAAGATTTTTTGGAAAGAGGTGGAGCTTTGAACTAATATCAAGGTGTGCTCTGCATGGCCTTACCAAGGCAGTTTAAAACACATGAAGAAAAAGTGAAACCATTTCTAAGGAATATCATGTCAAAGGTAATTCTGCTTTAATACTATTTAGGGTATTTTCTACATGATATTTAAGACAGATGTTGTGTTTTAGAAGATGACAAGCAAAAATATATTCTGCAGAGCATGGTTACCTATACAGCAAAGAATGAAAAATATGTTGCCAAGACCGCTATTATTTGAAATAACTCTCCTATTATGAGATTTAAAATTTCCCCTGACCCTGAGCTCATATGCTGTTCAAATCCATACTAAATAGAATCAAGAAAAAGTCACCAAATTCATGGTATCTCACTGGTAGAGTTGTTTCCACTTCTAGGCCATTGTTCTACAGAAATACAAAGAAGTGGGGAAATAAGCAATAATCTTCTTATAGCTGAAGTATTTCAGATGACTGGTAATGCCTAATTTGTTTTTCTTGTTTATAACAGTCTGAGGACAAAGAGGTCACAGGCGAACCAGTACAGCAAATTGGTCTCAAGACTGCTGTAGTGGTGAGCCTACGCGTGGATGGGTACAGTGAAATTCATTGGAATAAACCCTATATCTCCCCAAGCTCACTGTGTTTTGGTTCTATTTGTATTACTCTCTGACAAAGATGTGTGGTATTCTTTTGTAGTTTTACTAGTATTAATAAATAATACAAGGAATGAGCTCATTTAAGTAAAGGAGTGAATTTTTTAACAGTGCAAGAAGTTTTTCGCACTACTGATCATAGTACTGTATTTAAACAGTATGTATTAAGCTATTTTTATTCTCAATGTGTCATATAGGACCATGTTTAGTGTATGATACAGGATCCCAGTGCTGTAGATATTCTTCTTTTTATAATGTGGCCTGTTGCATTAGTTAAGTGCTCAGGTAGACTGGTTCCTGTTTTTGATGACACCAAGCTTTTAAGTTAGTATCTGTACAGGTTGTGCTAAATGGTGTATATGTAAATCCAAATAAGTAATGAAGCATGCGTACATTCTTCTTTATAATCTATATTTAAGATCTCTTTTACTTCATGAAGGCAGGGTGCTGGATTGCTATTTATAGTGGGGTTGAAAACTTATGAATATTCATGACATTTAATATGTCTTATATCTGATTATCCTGAAAGAAGTACAGTTCCCATAAATAAATATTCGAACAAGCAAATGAACTGCACATGAACTATAATGCATATCAGTATTACCCAAAGATAATACATCCAAAGTGAAGCAGGCACTTTTAGTAAAAGATAAACCTCTGAATAAAGCAACTTTTTTTTTTTTTTACATATCTCATTTTCTGAATAGGAAAGCAATAGATCATATGGAGGTGAATATGACTTGTCTAACTAAAAAGTTAACTTGGAAAAGTACTCTAGTCTCACATAAATAGAAAGAACACATATATTCCCTGAAAAGTCCTGAACATGTTTTTTTAAAGTCTATATTCACTGTGATCTTTACTGTGCTTCAAGATGTATCATAGTTTATATCGTAAAGAAGAGTTGTATGAATTTTGCTTACCTTAATATGCCCTAAATGCAAATATTCAAGACCTAGTGGGAGATGATCTCTGGAAGCATAAATTGAAAGCAGATGAATGTTTCGAAGGGTAGTCACAAATAAAATTAAAAGAAACTAAATAACTGGTTCTCCCATTCTAAAGTAGTGTAGAAAGCCATTTAGGAACAATTTAAACAGTCAGTTTGTACAAGATTTTTCAAAACTTAAAAGAAATGGTTCTGGAAAAGCTGAGGAAAGCAATTATGTTCTTGTGGGTGTTCTAACTGCTTAGGGTTCTGGTAGTGCACTGCAAATTCAACTTAGATACAGTTCCTGTAAATGCTTTCAGATCAAACAAACTTGAACTAATGGGGACTGCAAGTTATTTTTATAATCCTTTCAGTGATAACCACGCACACTACACTTAAAAGATAAAATTTCTGTCATTCTTGGTACTTAAGAGAGGTGTTTGAAGAAACTCATGGTTCAATTTTTTGCTTCCAGTGAATTAAAGAGAGTTATGTTCCTTTTTGCTATAATGACTGCAAAATGAAGCAGCTACCCCACTGTTGGAGGGCTTGAGGTATTTAGGGGGGGAACGTTTGCTTTGTTTCACGTCCATTATATCTTGTGAATGAGATTAGCACCAGGGTTGCCCATGCCTGAATTCTCACCCTCCATAACCATTTACTGAGGAGGAGGAGGAGCTTTGTTGTTACTTGTACTGAGTGTGTGCTGTAGTACTCCTTAGCAATCCATTGCACCTTTCTCCTGAATGTGCTACCGACTGCAAAGAGGAAATTAGAGAGGCTAGGGGCAGGTACCCACCAAAAAGCCATCTTGGCAGCTCCTGGCTGTGCTGTTCTTAGGGACGTGCTGATGGTGGGGCCATCCTAGAGGTGTTCACTTCACCCTTCCAATATCCTTTTTACTCTGCTAAGTGAAGTGCTCCCTTCTCCACTTGGGATGCTTGTAGGACATTCGGCTAGGATTCCTGCCATCTCTGTTTCGTCTGACCCGGTGCTCTGTGAAGATCAAGCAGACACCATCTCCGAGGCAGTCTCTCCAGTATCCCTGGTGTAGGCAGGTTGTAACTTCAAAGCCACAATCTAGCCTGTTGTGCACATGTGATAACAGCTGGGTTGCTCCAGACCACAGCATTGCAAATGAAACACTACAGTTTAAACGTGCCCAAGTGATGTTGAGGGTTAGAGTGCATATAGATGAATAAGACACACCAGGGACAGTGCAGTAAGACTCAGCATGGATTACTCATAATTAGGATGGGGAGAATGAGTGAACAGCATACTAATTACAGGAGCCTGAAATATCAGCCTTAGTATATCCCTTTGCAGTGATCAGCAACTACCAGTTCAGTGTGCTTAGTCGACAGCCTGAGCAAAAGCCATAGATACATACAAAAGTGAATTTCATGAGTTAGTTTTTGGAAAATCGTTACTGTTGCTGGCCAGATCTATCCAAAATGTTTTTGCATTATTGTCTAGTATGAAGTGTCCTTGAATATTCTTTACTGTTATCTTAAGGGAATTTACCTGGTATCAACTTAAGCAGTTTTGCCAAATATCATAATCAGAAAATGAGGAACTAGTACAGTGGGAACCTCTTTTAAGAAAGCAGTAATTTCTTCCTCCTCAAAGTAGGAAAATAACTTCTTTGTTGATATGTCAGAGAAATCACCTGTGAGAGAAAATCTTTTTCCATACAAGTTTCAGGAACATTTTATGAGAAAGTGTCATGCAACAGAAGAAGTGATCACCAAACGTCTGATGCCAATAAAAGGATCAGTTTCTCAGTTCACGTCTGCTGCCATATTGCTGCTCTCTGCATCCTATCAATTTGTCTGTTCTGTTCAGTTAACTCTGGGATTATGGTACTTTGCAATGCCTTCTACAGATTATCCCTGCCCTACTGTCTCTTGTTGGATAATAAAATGTCAACAGACTCATCTGATCATCCCTTTTTCCAGTGTCCACTGTTTTCTAGATGATCATCAGAGAAGTACCACGTTTTTTAAAAAGGCTTTTTCTATGCAGCCATTCATATCCGTGCAAAAATTTCATATTTTAATTTAGTCTGTCTTAGCTTTATGTGGGGAGGAACATACAATGCAAAATTTGGAAATAATATGAAAAACAATGGTTTCTAGCTCTTATACCTGGTTTTGTTTTGTTAATATTTAAGTCCTGGAACTTGGTTTCTTCAAGGTAATACAGCATTGCCTGGGTCTTGCCCGAGAACCTTACAGACAGGATTTGCTCCTCTGACTTTGACCGAGTCCTCCAACCCAGTCCTCTAGGCAGCAACTTATTTTCAGGAAGACCAGAGCTTCTAGAGGGTAATTCAGGTATTTTAGATGTCAGGTTTTTGGGTTGAATGCATGCCCCCATAGAGGTCTCTGTTGCTTTCTCTTGGCCACAGAGGGAGCCCAGAGGTCTAGGTGAGAACAGATGACTCTCTAGGAGGGCTGAATTTCAGATCAATCTGATATCTTTCTTCAGTATTTCTCTTTAATGATGAATCTGACTTTTAGCTTCAAGCACTGACACAGGGGTAAGTGCAGTTTATTTTATTAATGGAGATATTTTGGGGAATCAGGGTCCTGTTCTGTATTTGATCTCTCTTAATAAGGCAGTTGTTTGACAAAAGTAGAAAAGTTGCATAAGGTGGCAGGGACTGGTGTCAGTGCCACAGGAACATCAGGGAGAGACCTCCAGCACCCCATCCTCCCCTGAAGCCTGTCTCTTTCACACTTATCTGTATTTTTATCATTAATAGCAGACATCTAATTGTTCTTTTATCCACAGTCCTCAAGTATCACTACTGCTGTCACATCACTCCAGCTCCTTTTTAACATTAAGCTGTTAATGACTCATCTCTCTTATTTGTGAAAAGAGGCTCTCTTTTCTTGTCACAACTTGCTTTCTCTATTTCCTGTTTGCTTCCATCTCTTTTAATACATTTTCAGTGCTTCTTCTTTTCTTTTCTTTCTTTCTTTTTTTAAATGTCTTTGGTTATAAATCCCAGTAATATTATAGGGTCTTAAACAGAAATGTGAAAAAAAAAATAGTTAGAATATCTTCCTTCTCTTGCTTAAGCTTATTTTTTTCACTTGATTCTGTGGTTCTTTTAAGGTATTATTTTCTTCTTGCTTTTTAAAGCTAAATGCAGCTGTCTAATAGACTATGTTGCCTTCTCTTAGTACTTTAATTGGTATTATACCTCCTTGACCTAGAAGAACAAGGGCACTTTTTCTAAAGCAAGCAAATTATATACTTCAGGTTGTGTAGCAACATGGTGCTGATGAGCAACTCCTTTAAAGGAGTACTGTAGAAAGCACTTTCAAATTACAATATACTGAACTAATAACATCTACACTTTTTAGTATGGTATTCTTATACTGCTGTTAACAATGCAAATCTAATCCAGTCATTAAAGTCAACGTAGTACAATTTTCTATACCTAAATTTAGATCTAAAACATTTCAAATACTTTCCAAAATATTGTACTAAGAGTAATTATTATTAATCTATTATTTTCATTAGTTAAAATCCAACTTTGGGTATATTAGGAAAGTGAGAGATTAAAAAAAAAAATAGACTTAATTAAAAATAGGGACAGAGTCAAGCTACAGAGTACGGTTTCTAGAAATTATTAAGCACAGGCTATCTTCTTGTGCAATTCAGAGCGGAAATACACATAAACCTATTCTTCTCATTTAAAATCTTCAGCTATGTGTATGGACTAAAAGCAATGTTGGTTAATCTCAAAACTTTGATGCGGCTGAATGTCAGAATTATGCAGCAGTGCTGGAGTTCAAACCATCTCTTAAACTCTGCGGGGACTGGGGTGGTAATTAAAGTCCCCTTCCATCCCCCCGAGGTCTAACCATTAATTCCTCTTTCTTTCCAGAGAGGGCTAAGATTCTCCTTCATGCTGCTCATTGCCACAGATCAGCAGGGCTTATGGTTTCGGTAACCAGGGACTGGATGTAGGAAAACAAGCGCTTTGGCGGCTGGAATAAATTGGCTGCCAGCATGGGACTGTAATTGAAGCACAAAGCTAGACAAAGCTCACCTTCCCTCTGCCCAGCAGAGAGTCATTTGCAATGCCCTGTGTCACTAGCCCAGGCATGGAAGAAGATGTCAGCCTCACCTTTTTTAATTAGGTGCTGAAGGCTAAAAATATTCTCCTTGTACGCGACAGAAAGACAAGATAAGGTACACACGCTGACTCCCACACGCTGCAAAACTAGTAAGGCTGCATTTGCTGAATGGCAACTGAGTTAAAACCGGGGAAATGTAGCTTCAATGCAAGCTTCAGAAGGGAAAGCCGGAAAGAACCATGCATTTTACTTGCATACAGAAAACTTCACCTCCCACACACTGAGCTCTAATAGCGGCAGCGTGTCCTGGTCCAAACCTGCAGACACACACGGGGTCATACAGTTCTCTTGAACTCTCTCCAACTGCAAACCATTGAGAGAGCTGAATAATAATACCACAAAGGAAAGAGAGCTATAGTTCTGCGAGCAAAGACATTCTGTCACCTTTTGAAACTGTATCTTCCTGTAGCAATTCAGAGACACTTTAAGCTGGGAAATGGTATATGTATTTTGGCAGGAATTAAACTTTCTAAAGAAGATGTAGAGCATTAGCCAGCTAGCAAAGAAAAGGATATTTCAGACTAAAATAAAAAGACCAAAATAATTGTGCCATGAAAAGTCCCTTGGCAAAAAGCTGTTAGCACTTTCTATTCTTGCTGAATTTTGTCTACTTTAAAACCATCTCAGCTACTCTGTGTCGAAAAGCGCTACCATGCTTAAACTTGAATGTTGCTTTATTTGCATTCTACTCAGAGAGGACCCAAATCAAAAGCAAAATACTGAACAAAGCAGAACATTTAAAAAAAAAAAACAGGCCCCCTTCTTCTCAGATATATTGATTCCTGTGGGACACTTAAGCAGAGTTATGAAAAATTAAATGTGTTGATGATGATATTTCCCTTTCCTGACACCAGCTGTCTGGTTACATCAGTGTAGCAACTCTGTCAAAAGGGTGCCGAAGTATGTGATCTTTCAGGTCAGCTTTCCAGTAGAGAAGTGGTGACATTAGCTTCACAGTGTTCTTATCTTTAATATAACTTATTTTATTTGCACACAAACATCAGTGTTGACCAGACATGGCCCATTATGATGCAACACAATAGCTTCCTCTGGTTATCTCAGGGCCACATTATGTTACATAGTCATACAGACTAAAGCTAAGAATACATTCTGCTTTTGGTATATCTCTTCCATGCAGGACAGTGTATAACCCAGCCAAAACTCACCACATTCTTTCTCTCCAAGGATGAAATCGCTAAGCAGTCAAGCAAAACAGACTATAGTTATCTTCATCTGATGTCACCTCCCACATCAAATATTACAGTCCAGTGTCTACAGGTTGCCTTTCTCATAGGGATGGCTGGTATCTTCAACCCCTGATATGTTTTCTACATTTAATCGTTCTGAGAGGAATATGCTGTTCAAGTATAGGAGAAAGAGTTATATTATACTGGATTTATGCTGACTTATGCTAAAGGTTTCTCTTGGAAGGGGTGGTAGTGTCCAGAGTTGGGTGGATTGGTACAGGAAGGCCCAGTCAAAGTTTACAGATGTGTAGCAAATGGAAAGTAAATGTAATCAGATGTCAAAGGTTTCAGAGTAGGGGAAAATTCCTCTCTAAGGGTTCAACATTGGTTTGTTCATGTGAATGGCTATTTCTGTCTGTTTTCATAAACATCTTTAGTGACCTCAAAAGAATCTCTATCTTGTCCACGTACTTAACTAAACAAATTGGTTTTTTCCTACACCATTGCAAGCGTTATCTATAAGGTACCTGAATCTACCCATGCTGACAAGTTTTAAAGGTGTTTTAAAACCTTCTTTTCCAGTATTGATAGCTCCACCTGCTCTTCAAAATGGGAGCATCTCTTTCTTTTTTTATTGGTTTTTTTAATTAATAATCTTTAACAAAACTGAATGAATTGAATATCATCCACAGATATTCAAGCTGCAGAGCAGGAGATCTTCTGAATAAAAGATGGCATTTGAAAGCTCTGTTTCTTTCGTTGATTTTGTAAAGTCAGGGATGGTCACCCATATATATGTTGGTAGGATCAAGCCCTTCAAAGTGCCTGTACAAGGTTTTCTGATTGTTTATAAATCTCAGCGTCATTTAGAGTTATAACCAGTTGCACAGTCAACATTTTTTGCTGCATCACCTGTATGTCCTTGTGTCATGGAGTCCTTCATCCATAATAATCAAATCATTTTCTTTATGGTGTTCTAAATACTTATTCTCCTTCTACTCAGCCCTTCTTTGACTAAGTAATTTTTTTTTTTACAGCAGAAATAACAATGTGTTTAAAATTTTAAGACAAATCCATAGTTATGAGGAAAATTTTTCTCCAAAAAATGCCATGTTTTATTCAGGAGATTTCGTTCCATACAGATTAATAAAACTACTTAAGGCTTGAAATAAGTCCTTCAAGAATCAGATAAACCTTAGTTTAAGTCCTCTAAGAAGTGGAAGAAATGTTACGCAAAGGGTTGCAGTCAGTAAAAGGATAAAGTGAGGATGCAAAATACCGCCTCATTTATTCAACACAGAGATAGCAATGAAAAAGGTGGTGGAAGGATTTAGAGAAGGTTTCAAGATCAATAGTAGATTTTCCAGTAATTTAAGGTACATGGATGGTAAAAAATTCATTACTTCATAAGATGATGAATGAAAGATTGTAGTTAATGAAAGGGATGGGTATCACAAGAAAATAGTATAAATTTGCAATTAATATCCAAGACAAAGCAGGTAAAAAAAAAAAGAAGCAAGAATATTCTGATGGAGAGGGAGAGTATTTCATTTTGGTTGAAGGTTTGTTATATAGGCTTGGTTGTTACCCAAAACGGTAAAGAAAGCCCTGGCAAGTTTATCGAGGAAAGTTCAAGTTTAATATAAAAATATATCTTTTGGAGGCAGACCGCAACACCACTAGACTTTTTAAAATTTTATTTTATTTTTTAAAAAGGCACTTAAACCTAGGTCTTACAGAGAATTGTTTAGAGTTGTATGGCCAGTGAAGAAGTCTAATGGCTGGGCTAGTTTCATAAAGCGAGTTGTGTGACAGAAAATCTTATCAACAAGTAATTGAGTCAGCAAATTGGGATTTGTGATGAGATGAGAGAGACAATCATTCAAGGATGCCTGGACAAAGAAGAGTACAAGTGCAAATGAAGAGGAGTGAATGAAATTGATCACCCATCACTCAGAAAGATTAGTGATAATTAAACCACTGTGGCGAGATCTGATTTATCACAGCACCAAATATCAGAGAAGTTATGGTTAGTGATGAATATAATGGTTAACAAAAGTAAAGTTTACCTTTAGGAAATCATTGACATAAATTATGTCATGTCTCTTTTGCTAGTTGATGGACCCCTGCACGCGTATATCCCATTGTGCCAATGTCTATAAGTTGTGTCTACAATAGCAGCTGGTGCAGCCTGAAGGAAGAACATGGACGACATGTTGAGCTGTGATGTTCTGTTACTGTTCTAGGAGTATATATCTGTATGTTGTGTTTTCTAGCAATGAATTTGATGCTAGTTGCTAGTTTGCATATGATCAATTTTTATCCCATAGACAACACAAAGTAGATTTCTGTGCAGCTATCCCAGATGACTGGCCCCTTTGCACGTGCTGTTACTAATGGAAATTCATGCATATGTAGTGAGTATGCTGCTGGAGGACCTCCGAGAGGATGTGCTTTCCTCCCGAGGATGGCACCCTGTGTCCACAAAGTTTGAGGGGTACTTTACCCTGGCATATTACTTCAGCCTTGGTTCCATTTGAGGAGAAAGCATTTCAAGTGCATTTCAAGTTAGAATCAAGTAATCATAAAATGGTTTAGGTTGGAAGGGGCCTTAAGAATAATCTTTAAGGATGTTCATACCGCATGACTCAATTACAGATGCAATGCAATGCATTTCTGTCACTTTACAAGTGAATAGGATGATTCCAGTGCTCTGAGTGGGTTATGTAGATGCACCCTGTGCTGCGTGCATGCCTCCTGCACTGTCACTTTCTTTGTCTTTTTGCCAGTCCTGCCAGATAGATAATTTGGACTCCCTCTGGTTAATTTCTGGCCTTAGAAAATGTAATGATTGCCTACAGAATGGAAGTTTTCTTATTATTCTGTCAGGCCAATTTCCAGTTTTACATGGTTTACCTGTAATAAGCTGCATTCCAGTTTTTCTACATTTTACCATAAAAGTCTAGTCAGTGAAATGCCAACACAAGATGACGGACAGGTTTGTTCTTGGTATGCTAAACCAGATGATATCTATGGAGATATGTGGATAAAGGGTTGGTTCTCTTTGGCATATACAATATTTAGATCGGTATAGCTTGGCAACTTAAACATATAACCATCTTATCTGTGATCACTTCCATCTATGGCATGACATATTTTTCAAAAAAAGCAGCACAGTATTACCAAAGATCTAAGTATGTAGCTGCCCTCATTTACTTTGCGGATGAAGTCTTTTAAAGTATGTGTGTTTACAGTGTCTGTTCCACATAAACCTTTTCCAGGGTATAATTCACATTTTGAAAGGAGCACTGGGCAGACAGAGAATCTCGTAGGCATACACATATTTAATCTGGGGAGTAAGTTCATTTGTATCAGGTTTATTTTTCCCCAGGGTATCTGTCCACCATCAGTGATTTGTTTAATGAATGCATTTTAGCTATTTCTTCAAATCTCACAGGATTAGAGTTCTTAAATATATTAATGTCATTAGCTATCACTGGAAATCTCAGTGTAAATGTGAATAAGATAACTGTACCAAAGTGTTCAGTGTTCTTTTCAGTCATGTATGTTTTTCCTGAATGTAAATTTTAAAGGGAGTTCTGCTTCTCCTATGTACACGTTAGAAATTTGACAGCTTTCTCCTCAACACACAGTAGCCTTACTTAAGACAAAAGATAGTAAATGCGGGTTGCAATTATTCCGTATGGATTATGTTTAATTCATGTGTCCTTCCTCTCAGAGGTTTTGTTTTGCTGTGTGTATTGTTTAGAATTTATTCTTGACCTAATCTTTTACTTTATTTAGTGGAGCTTCTCTTTTTTTTGTACGTAGGCCTTTGCAATATTTTTCTTGAACAGTACAGCATAATGCTGCCCATGATATTTCCTGCTGCTGGTTCCTATGTTTGGCAGCATGCAGCATCACAAGATGATTCATTTCATCGAAGGATTCCAGTCAGTCACTGAAGAAGACTATGAAGGCAGTGTCTTTGATGAGTCATGGTTAAGTAGTATCCACACCAAGATGTCTCTGACAGGAAGAGATACTTACAATGACATCTCTGCAGGTTGATACTGTTGATCATCTTCCCAGAGACATTATTTTCAAATTCTACTCGGTTTGAAGATGTTAGTGGTCTGTCTTCAAATAAGTAGAGTAAGAGGTTGAAACAGCTGTAGTTTCAAGAAGCGGTAATAATGTATCTGTTAATAAATCTTTAACCATGGCCATAACATTCTTTATCTTTACTTGAGGGGCTGTACCTGTGTCCTGGTTTGAGGTAAAACAGGACAAATTTTGTTCAGTAACTCTGCTTTCTAACTAGGCCTCTTCTAACTGCTGAAATTAGCAGCATATTGTGCAGAAAACTGCTCTTTCTCAGAGTGATAAGACCCATGTTTACAGCTGATGCCAAGGCACGGTGTGCAGAGAGGCCCTTGCTTAGACTTATTGCTATAATGACCAAGGGCAGACAACTTTGTTATTTGCCCCATTGGAGGGTTGGAAGTGGAAAAGCGTAAAGGTGTCCCACCTGTAGGGAGGAGTGGACAGGACAGGTGACCCAAAACTGACCAAACAGTGTATTCCATCCCATCTGCATCATGCTTAGTATAAAAGCTGAGGGATCAAAGGCTCAGCTCTCTTGCTGGGGCTCTTGTTCTTGCTCTGGCTCTGGCTTTCTTTCTTCAATGGCCAGCATCCGAGGAGGACTCCATCAGTTCGTCTGCCTTTGATCCCGACCCGTGTGTTCCTGAATCCAGTTCCCTTCCGTCGCTGAGTCCAGTGTGGGGCTTCCACAGTGCCTGCTGGTGACATGATTGTCATCCATCTTTATATTTCATTAAAGTAGTTTAGTTCTTACTAAACTAGTCTCTCTTCTCTCTGCTGCTCACCAGGAGAGAGGGAACATCTGTTGCTTGGCTTGCTTGGGCCAATCCAGCCCAACCCACGACAACCTGTGCAGGGGGTGGTTATGTGAGTTTCATGGATACCCTGATGAGAATCATTGGATTCTTGTCCTCTTTTTTTTAATTGATTCAGCAAAGAATTTATGGAGAATTCATGGCAGAGATTCTATTAGTCATTAGTTGATCTTCTGCCTGCTTTCATTTCTATTACTTCTCCTTTTGTAATCAAATTTGTTTTTCTCCTGTGATACTCCAGTTGTTCTCTGAATGTTATTCTACTTGAGTAGAAGCTACTGCCTGTTGTAATTTTTACCAAAATTGAGGATCTGGGAGGAGGAGGACAAAATAAGAAAATAAATTACTCCAGATATTCTCAGTCGATTCTTTTCCACGTTGGTGTCTATATTTTGGTGAAAGGGTGTTAGAGAAGGTAACTACATTCTGCTGTCCAGGGAGCCATAAGGCAAAAACAAGTTAAGAGCACAGACAAAGTTCTGATTTTATCTTCTGGATTCTGATTTTAAAATCTTAGTTGTGAACTGATGTGATATTTGAAACTGATCATGTTGTTGATGATGAAAATCATTCAGCATCTGGCAAAGTTGATCCACTTGTATGCACTTAATGTTTCATTTATGGATTCATTTGTTTTATTTAATTAGCTGGGCTCTTGTCCTCATTCCCCTGAAACACTGCAATGTAATGTTTATGGAAGTGTATGTGACCTTGGAGATACACTTCTAGCCATTCCTTTGTCTTCTGAGAATATAAAATCCATATGGTGCTCTCCAAAAAGGAAAGTGTTTACGCTGCTTTGATACCAAATTAGATGTCATTACATTTGAATAAAAGGTGAACAGTTTGAGGCAAAATCTAATTATCATCTATTGCTGCTTATATTCTTTGTGCAAATTGAACATTTACATTTTTTAATAACAATGCAGAAGATCAAAGTACATCTTTGTCAATTTTGC
Source organism: Chionis minor (assembly GCA_013398295.1). Lineage (NCBI taxonomy): Eukaryota > Metazoa > Chordata > Aves > Charadriiformes > Chionidae > Chionis > Chionis minor. The sequence goes on along the minus strand of VZSF01009513.1, from coordinate 1,457,844 downwards.
TTATTGCCATTTATGCTGGTGTCATAAACTCTGGTACTGACAGACTGACTGACAGAATAGCTAGAGAGCTAATTACTTGAAACAGGTTTCGTGAAAGCTATTAATAAAATGTTGTTGCAATTATCACATGTGAAAACATGAAAGGAGTGCTGTATTGGAGCACTTTGTTTTTGTTGAAAACTTTGTGTCCATTGAAGAATGAACACAACTTGACTGAAACTATTTGCAAACTTGTAATGAATTTTTCATTCATAATAATTCATTAAGAAAGTAGATAGCTTATATTTCATGAATGAAAAATTTCAACTTTTCAGCTCAAAAGATTTCATTTCAAAATGTATGTTTAAAAAATGATCAACATCATTCACAAAAATCTACTCCTGAATGAAATAAAGTGTTTGGTTTCTAAGTAGTGAAATTTCATTTGATATGAACCGGTTGCTTGAACAAGCACACTTTTCAAATTGATGTAAAAAAAAAATTCTCCTCTTTTTAAGCCTGCTAATCAAACCAATATCACTAGAATAGAGTAGTGTTTCAAAGGCTAAGGATGTCAGAAGAAATGTTGACTTTTTAGAATAAGTTTGATCAATAATAATAATAAAATTAATATAAAAATTGGTAGGAACAAAAAGGCTGTAGGAGACCATTAAATAGATCTTTAAGTTCAGCACTCTAGAACAGCATATAGACATCAATCAATTACACAATTCATGACGGTCCACAGAACACCTGCCCCATACAGAACAAGACACAAAGCATTTTCCAGTGTCTTATATTAATCCCAACACTTAAAGGACTGAAGATCAAAATAAAACAAATAGTGCGGCACAGAGAGACCAAAGAGATCAAAGGCATTGCCAGTGTCCTAACTGCCTCCAGAGTGCCCCCAGTGCCTGCAAGAGTACTGTCCTCACCATAGTATTGGAAGTTGGACCTTGGAAAACAGTCCCTGACATGAGTGACATTGAAATCCCATCCTATCCTCAAGTGTGGAGATCAAAGACTCTAATCATATGATCTATACATTGACAAGATAACTGTAAGAGCTGAAATTGTGTGCTCATTATTTTGTATATTTGGTCGACTACCAATTTCTGGAGTGTTTGATGTAACTAGCCTATCACACAGCCTAGGCATTGAAAAAAAAAAAAATTCCCGGATTATGAGGGTCATTCCTGGCCGTGCTGGTAGTATCAAACATTTGGGAGAAACAAAAGGACACAGCGAAGTTCAGTGCACTTTTGGATTCAAACAGATATTTGTGGAAATATTTTCTGTTCTTGATTCAGCTCTGGGCAAAAGAAAAATATTTTCATTGACATTTGAAACGATGCTTTCAAAACAGTTCAGGGTCAGATTTCTAAGCTCTCAGTATCCATTTGTGGGTCACAGAGCTTGAAGAAGTTAAACACCTATTTCCAGTTTATCAAAGGAGATCCCCATGATGACACTAACAACCAGATTTTTCAGAGGTCAGCAGCTGACATGCTGATTTTCCCTTGAAAATCCTCTCTTGACTGTGGGAGTTAGAAAATGCTGGTGACAGCACACTCCCCGCAGTACGCACCTGCTGAAGCTTCCAAGCAGAATTCAGTTTGAGGGATTTTTACTTGTATAGCTTTATAACTAGGCTGCGTTGAAAGATTTCTAGAGTGTGTTGTGTTCACAGATGGTTTCATCAACAGCTACATTAGTGCTGAGTAGACCTGATATCCTGTTTGGGTGTGCTTTCACATTAGAACAACATATTTCCTGAGACGAGTACGGCTGGACCTCTCTGTTTTCAAGTAGCTAAGAGAATTTTCAAGCTGAGCATACTTTGTGTGAACGTTAAATAGTCAGCTGCCAAGTGATGACACTTCTGAAATTCCTCAAGCTTGTAATGCATAAATAAGTTTGTAGGTAAAAACAGAATTTTCTTGGTAATATAAGATAAATACTATCTTGCTTGAGCTCCTGAAAGCCGCATTAATATCTTTTACATGTAAAATATGTGATTGGATTAATTCTTAACATCTTAAATGGATTTTTTAATGTGTATTAGTTTTAATGAATGACTGGGAGGTTTATTGAAGGGAGGTAAAGTAGTGTCTCTGATGCCTCACTGGCTAATCAAATTGCTATAAATAACTTCTGATAGTGTAAACACCTGCCCCAAGATGTTTTTTCTTATCATACAAGATGTTAAAGAACTGAGATGTGCAGAGCTGTTGGGAATGGTCCTGAACTTAAATCCTAACCCCACAACAAATACCTTTCACAGGAGGTTGTAAGTAGTGTATAGTATGCCAAATCTTTGCTCTGTGTACGTTTGGCAATGAAAACTCATCTTATTTAATCTGTCATAGACTGGCATTCGTGCTTACACTTAGGTATTGTCATGGAAGGAAGACTGAGGGAAAACAGTATGCACCCTTGCTCAGAGGACTGATTTGTGCTTGCTCCATGCAGTCCATACAGCAAAAACAGAGAAACTTTCATACAGCTATCACAGAGATTTCAAAGGGAATGCAGCAAAAGGTGGGATAATGCAAAAGTGTTCAAAAAGGTTCAGACTTAGTCAAATTAGGTTAAATCTGTTGTATTAATAGGATGTTAAGGTATCTGATCTTTAGAATTTCATTAGTTAAGGCCCAGATTCACAAAGCTCACTCTCTTTTCCCAGGTCTTTTACTTGTAGTCTTAGCTGAGAAATTGGGTATTGAGAGGGCTACAGAATAAGAACTACTGGTGCCCACTGAAATATCAATTTATAATTAGAGATAGTTTGTACTGGTGAACGAATGTCAGCTAATTGACAGCAACAGGGCATTTAAAGGATGTTCTGCAGTTTAGACACCACCTTAGTATAAACTGAGGACTTAGTGGACCAGACCTAAAGTTAGAAAACAGAGGCTTTATATTCACATGGTTGTATCTGTCTGAATGAGAGCAGGAAGATGTGAATCTGTTTTGCAATAGTCTTCGTGAGAGCCTTGGGGTTGAAACTTTGAAATGCACGGTTCCCTCTGGTCTATACGGACACTACATTTCTTAAGAAAGGTTTCAAGAGTAAGTTTTCCCTGGTGTACCTACTTAAATACCTTCCTTCTCATCTTGCTTCGTTGTGCACTGGGCTGCACACCAAATTGGCCATATTTCAGTGCTGCCAAATGTGTACGGTTTGATAAGCATGTTGTAGCAAATCTTCAGGATGAAAGGCACTGTATAAATGTCAAGTTATTTACCCATTTTAAAGCATTTTATCCTCCGGAGCCATAAATCCAGCACCATTTGCAAACACAAAATTAGCTTTTTAATGCTATAGGACCCTCAACACTAACACATATAGCAGGTCCAAGTCCTTGCTGGTGGAGGGGCCAAAGGTTGATGTATCTAGAAGGCGAAGCTTCAGCAATTCAAGTGCTTTATTCACACTGGATTTAGAATCCCATTAATAGGCCATACCAGGTCTCAGTTCAGCAGTTCTGTCGCCGTGCCTTCTCTTATGAGCAGTAAGGACCAAATATGCTCACACACATATAGTCACCACTCACAGAAATTGGCAGGAGCAGTAAGCATACCATCAAGGGCAGAATAGGACTCCAAGTTTCTTACTGATAAAGTCAGCATAGGATAGTGCATGGTTTCTGTCTATTACTATATTTGCTTCTTAGAAGATTTATGACTTCTTTTTCGGCAATTAGTTGTGGTCGCCTGAAAACTTGAAAAAATGGCAGAAAGCCTCCTTGTTTATTTCAAGGCTGGTGATGTATTACACACCTTGTGTTTTATCTTTGTTAGTGTTCCATTGTGAATGACATTTTTTGGCAGACTATTTCCTTCAGCTTTCTGTTGCCTAAATTTGTCTTACTACTCTCATGTCCTTTTCTTAGAAGAAACAATCAATAGAAAGTGCTTTTAGCACTGGCACAGCACAATGGTTTACTGCAGTGTAGGTGCTAGGTGGTGTCCACACTGCTGACCTCATATATATTGGGATTTTGGTTGAGCAGCAGATATTATGTGGTGCTCCTTTAATATGTATCTTTATGGTGCCTGGGCATGTCTGGAGCTGGCCTTTGTTAATACTTGTTTACTTTAGATTCTGAAGGAAGACCTGAGACTTATTTACTGCTTTTTAAATGTTCCTCGAGGAATATTTGTTCACATATAAAGCATTTATATTAACAATATAATACTGAGAAAAGGGAACATAAAAATATAAAGTATGAAAATACATTCTATCTTCACTGGATTTTTGCTGTTATTGACAGTGTGGCAGGTTCTTACTGCTTCTTCCTCATTTTAGACTTGTAGATACACTTTTTATGCTAAAAGCTTTGAGATAAGGTCCATTTCCCTTTCAAGCCTGTAAGTGTGAGATTTAAACTCCTGAGACCTAAGCTCCAGATAGAATTTAGTATGAATTCAGAACTACCTACAAGTCATAGTCAAAAAATACTTCCTTGCTTGGCAATGACCAAAGTACTCGTACCCCCAAAGAAGGGAACCAGAAGACTGGTTCCTGGGGATAGGTGTACCCTTTGCATAGCACTCACTCTGAATGATGAAGCAACTACTGTCTCTTCTACATCTCATTAGTTGCTTCTGCACAGCACAGTTAGTCAGATTCTTGGCTTTCTTAGAGACACCGAAGAGGACTTAAGAGTTGGAAAAAAGCATGAACTAAGGTAACACAATATAATGTCTGATTTTAATCTGGTTTATTTGATTAACTCTGATTTAGATCATGGCTTTCATTACATGCCTCAGGAAACATTTAGGCATTGTGGACAGCAAAAGGAAGCTGAGGGCAGCCTGTCACAGCACCTAAACTGCTTATATGGGGTCTTTTCCCCATGTAAAAAGGTTGAAAACGGATCAGAGTTGAAACTCAAGGAATCAGGCTGACATCTCCTGTTGTGGTGAGAATCTCATCTTTCCTCTACTCAGTTCAGCCTCCGTTATTAGACTTCATTTTTTTGTTTGCTTTGTTGCTTGTTTTTTTTTTTTTTCCTTTCCTATAATTATAGCAGCTAAATAGCTTTTGTCTTCTTTTGCAATTGTAACGTCTGACTGAAATTAGGAGATGTCAGTCTCCAGATGGTGTGGGATTTTCACAGACTTAAGTTAAGTTGCAAGAGAGAGAAATTTTTAAAAATATTGTCTTAGAAACACAAAACAGGATGCAGCGTTACTACACCAGATATAAATTTTTTTTTTGTAAGGAAGAAACTTGGTACTCAACAACTTTTTTGCCTCAGTCTTCACTGGTAGTCTCTTCCCACACCTGTCGAGTGGATGGACCACAAGACAGGGACTGGGGGAGCCAAGTCCCTCCCACTGCAAGAGAAGATCAGGTTCATGACCACCTGAGGACCCTGAACATACATAAATCTATGGGACCTGACGAGATGCATCTCAGCGTCCTAAGGAAATTGGCTGATGTAGTTGCCCAGCCACTCTTCATGATATTCGAAAAGTCATGACAGTCAGGTGAAGTCCCCAGTGACTGGAAAAGGGAAATATTGCACCCATTTTTAAAAACCGTAGAAAGGAGGACCCTGGGAACTACCAACTTGTCAGCCTCACCTCTGTGCCTGGGAAGATCCTGGAACAGATCCTCATAGAAGCTATGTTAAGGCACATGGAGGACAGGGATGTGATTTGAGACAGACAGCATGGCTTCACCAATAGCAAGTCCTGCCTGACCAATCTAGTGGCCTTCTATGATGGAGTGACTACATCAGTGGACAAGGGAAGAGCTATGGATATCATCTATCTGGATTTCTATAAGGCCTCTTACACGTCCTCCACAACATCCTTCTCTCTAAATTGGAGAGATATGGATTTGATAGGTGGACTGTTCAGTGGACTAGGAACTGGTTGAATAGTTGCATGCAGAGTGTAGTGGTCAATGGCTCAATGTCCAGATGGAGGTAGGTGACAAGTGGTGTCCTCAGGGGTCCATATTGGGACCAGTACTCTTTTAATATCTTCGTCAATGACATAGACGATAGGATCAAGTACCCTCTCAGCAAGCTTGCAGATGACACCAAGCTGAGTGGTGTGGTTGACATGCCTGAGGGATGGGATGCCATCTAGAGGGACCTGAACAAGCTCGAGAAGTGGGACTGTGACAACTTCATGAAGTTCAAGAAGGCCAAGTGCAAGGTCCTGCACCTGGGTCAGGTCAACCCCCTATATCAGTACAGGCTGGGGGATGAACGGATTGAGAGTAGCCCTGAAGAGAAGGACTTGGGGGTACCAGTGGATGAAAAGTTGGACATGAGCCAGCAATGTGCACTTGCAGCGCAGAAGGCCAACTGTATCCTGGATTGTATCAAAAGAAGTGTGGCCAGCAGGTTGAGGGAGGTGGTTCTGCCCCTCTGCTCTGTTGAGACCACACCTGGAGTACTGTGTTGGAGCAGATCCAGAGTAGGGCCACAACAATGATCAGAGGGATGGAACACCTATCCTATGAAGACAGCCTGAGAGAGTTGGGGTTGTTCAGCCCGGAGAAGAGAAGGCTCTGGGGAGACCTTATTGCAGCTTTCCAGTACTTGAAGGGGGTTTACAAGAAAGATGGGGACAAACTTTTTAGCATGGCCTGTTGCAATAAGAGAAGAAGTAATGTTTTTTAACTAAAAGGGGGAATATTTAGACTAGATATAAGGAAGAAATTTTTTACAATGAGGGTGGTGAAACACTGGAGCAGGTTTTCCAGAGATGTGGTAGATGCCCCATCCCTGGAAACATTCAACATCAGGTTGGATAGAGCTCTGGGCAACCTGATCTAGTTGAAGATGTCCCTGTTCATTGCAAGAGGAGGTTGGACTAGATGACCTTTAAAGGTCCCTTCCAACTCAAACTATTCTATGATTCTGTTATTCTAAGATGTAGCTTGTCACAAAGCTGTGAGATAAAGCCTCACAAATTCTAGAGTCTTCGTGCTCAATCTTTTTTGTTGCTGAAGTTACCTAGGATTGATGTCTGCAGAGGCAAAGACTAGAAACAAAAAGTCTGAACAGAGGGACTTCAGGGAGGTTCCATTATGAAAGGTATAGTCTATTTCTGGAAGAAAATAAATTATACTTATGCAAATAGAAATGACTACCTGCAGCCATCTTTTAAATACCTTTGAGAATTTGAGAATTGAGTCATTTGGGATTTTTTTTTTAAATTACTTAATTTTTTTTTTGCCTTTTAACTTCCTGCCTAATGAAAATAGCTTGGCTTCAGAAACTTTAATAAGTGCATTCTGTATAGATATGTGGGAATACAAAGAATTTGAAGGCATAAGAAAATGCTACACTAATGAAATGCCTAATGTAGATAAACACAGGAAGTACTGTTTTGCATTTTGCCTTCTTATTTATTGTTCAGAGAGACAAGTAAAGGTCATCTTTTGCTAATGGCATTGTAACCTTGGCCTCCTTGGTATCAAAATGTTAAATATTGTAAAGAAATGTTTCTGTGAGAGGAGGATTTTAATTATAATAAATCTTTATGTTTTCATTTTAGCACCAGTCCATTTTCTTTCCATACTGAAGTTCTCGGTAATTTATTCATGACCTTTAACTGCTTTTAAGAAATGTAGATTGGGAATTATTGCTTTCCTCGCCATTGGAACTGCCAAAGCAGGAATGCCTTGAGAAGCTTCAAGGGATTTTATTAATGAGATCCAGTTCTCACGTTAGAATAAAACAGCTGAAGCTGCTGGTTTTGCTCATCCTGGTGTATATGTGGAGGATCAGTGTTTAAAATCACATGGAGATTTTTGATCTAAGATAAACAAGTGGTCAGACCACATAAGGATATGCAATTTATGATGAATAATCTGGTCTGTTTAGGATTAATTTTTAGCCTTGTGGTACTGACTTCCCTCTCCCTAAAAACTGAGATAGTAAAAAACCACAGCTGAGTTTAAAGGCTGAGTAAGAAAAGAAAAAAATTTCTCCATATATATGCATTTATGAGTAGGAGTATATAGCGTATCTACCCATGTATATGTAATGTATGTTCAGAAACACAGATGTAAAACGTATTTCTTCCCCAAATATCTTCATCACAATGAACTGTTGACACAGACTTCAGAGAGTGATGTAGAAAGTAGACACCTGGGAACTGTTAACATTTCTACATAGCTTTCTTTGTCAGTAAGCAAAGCCTGACAATCTGGCGGGCTGAAAAGAGTGGAAAGCTCAGGAACCCTGCCTACTTTATGGTTTTTTTACTTCCTATACCATGATCTACTCTGGGTAACTCCTCCATCATCTGATGAGAATAGTTTTGGAGACAACGGGAAAAAAGGGCAGGGAGAAAGAGATCAACTGGCTATGTGAAGGTAGATGCCATGAGAGGAGAAAGGAAGACTGAGAACCAGGTATTCAGTTTATGGGCCGAGACTAGAGGAACAACCAGCCAAATCTTAAGAATTTGAATTTGCATATGGTAAATTCTTCAGCATGTTCATAGGTATTGAGAGCACCTCCACCAAGGTCTGCAACAGCTGTGCACTGCCTACAATTGCAGCTCTCACTACGTGTAGGAAGACTAGGGACACAGGAACTGAAACACTGGGATTCATGTCTCTAAACATTCTCTGCAAGCTTCCAGACAGCATGCATCAAGTATTAATGGATATACTAGATTGGGGTTAGAAACCTTCTTTGAAATAATACATTCAGATTAGGGAGACTAAGACTGTATCTGTGCCTGCAGGAGAGGGAATGGCAGTGGGAGCCTGACTGAAATTTGGAAGTGAACATCTCAGAGAAAGATGCTGGAACTCAAAAGGGCGAAAGAGATCAGATAGCACATGCTATCTCAGACCCTTTATGTTAGCAAATAATTGTGAAATATTGACAAAATGTGCATCTTTCTCAGAGAGAATGACAGAAGATGGCAACCTGTTGGTTTACTTGGTTCCAGCAGGACATTCTGTCATGGGTCTGTACTATCTAACCACTTTGATGACCTGTACCTCATACTGACTATTTGAGTTTGTGAACCTAATATTTTATCTTTGGAGATGAAAGGAATTATTTTAATTGTTACCAAATACAAGTTCAGATCTCTAGTGTTTCTAGAACTGGCATTTCTTTTTAGTATACTTAATTTAATACTTAATGCTTTTTGATCTAGTCTGTTCTGTGCATTAGATTTTGTATAGACAAAGGAAGTTAACCTGGCTTTTTAGCTTACTTTATTTACTCTTATTTTCTATCTACTTACTACTCTGCAGTAAAGAAAAATAATACGTTTCAGAAACCTATTCTTCAACTCACTTCAAATTTTGTAGAAAAATTTACTTTGATCCCAGATATAATTTACCACTAAAAAAATGGGGTTTAATTTTAATTTAAAAATGTGCTTTTTAAAAAGGATTAATTTACACTTATGATAAATTCAATTGTAACCTTTTTTAGGAGAATGACTGTTATTGGCATGTTTTGTTAGAGGTCATGAGATGCTCATGTCTGATTTCTTTTCTAATGACTAAGTGATATGCTCCTTGCAAGCAGTAGAAATATTTTTTCCAGTATAGTGCCTTGTGGCTAAAATAGAGTTTTATTATTTTATCAGTGTAAGGTGTGATACAATGGAACTGAAGCATAAGGTTTTGATCTTATCAGCGTAAATTAATAAATGTGCCGTAGAAAGACATTTATTGTCATGTGCTTTATTCCCTAAATATATGCATGGCTTCTCTACATTTATGAATGCTTTTCACAACAGGATTACCTGCTCAGCTTTGGTCTTGACAAGAAATATTTTAGTTCTTCTGAAGATATCCTTAATATTGTAACAAATTCTTGAACAACATCAGGCCCATACAATGCATCATATTACTAAATTTTAGATCTAGTTGCAAAATTTGGTTTGAGCTTCCAGATTGTAATACTCACCAGGTGTGCTCAACTTCATACGTACAACTCTGAATCATTTTTACACAATCAGTTTTTACTGTATTATATGCATGACCAGTAGGCATTTACTATTTAGGTTTAAATTTTACATATTAGGGCCTCCCTGAAGGAAAATCTCTTCAGAAGTTAATCACATAAAAAACAGTATTCACCAAGTGAATAGAGAGAGAGAACACAGGGGAAACAGATGTGAAGGAGGAAACTGGGAAAAATGGTAAAAATTAAGAGGACTAAGGCTTGAAGATACTGACCCCTAAGACTAGGAGCAAGACAGGGAGCAAATAAGGAAATAAGGCTCAACATTTGGAAATGACATTGCTCTGGATGCTTCTGCAACTTCAGCTCCTTCTCCTTCTAACATACTTGTAAGGATTCTTCTTGTATACACTTCAAACAAAGAGCAGGATGGTCCTATTCTGGGAGTTCATCAATACTGAGTAAGGAAAAGGAAGCGTTTTTTTAATCTAACTTCTGCCTCACTTGCTGCAAAAGTTGGAAAGTATATTCTTTAAGTAGGCAAAGGTCTGCAGAAGAAAAGGGATCATTTCAGGACAGAAGCGGTTGCTACTTGCTCTGAGAAATTGCATTCTAAGCCTGCCTCTCACATTACATTCCTGTCTTATGCCTGACAGGTGATTAAAGCAGACTTTTCCTAAGTGTGATTATATGTTCCTCATTTTTAAGATTCCTAACCCAAGATCCAGATTTGCAGATATGAAGTTTGTCTTCTTTCTTGGAAAATGGGCTTCAAATTATGAATTACTGCATGTGCTTAGAACCTTGAAAATCAGGTCTTAAGTGTCTCATCCTGATTCTCAGGAAATAATGGATGCCTTGACCAGTAGTAGCCAGTAGTATAAAGGCTATTGTGAAAATAAATTCATAAACTTTTTGGAAAATCATATGAAGTGTGGAAAGAAGCACCAGCAAAGTAGCTCTGAGAAAATTAATAATTCTGGGAAGAAATTAATAACTCTGTCTGTAGAGCAGAATGTGAATAATATGCTCAGGTAATACGTGGAGCCACATGTTGAACAACAAAGAGAAAACAAAATACGGAATTATTACCTAATTAAGTGGGTACTGTCCATCAGGAGCCCTGAATAAGGTGGAGATTGGTCTGAAAAAAGCAGCATGCAGTCAAAGATATAATCATACTGTATACACAGAACGGGCTACGTAAAAGTTAGACAGTCAGCCTCTGGAATTGCCTTACACATTTGAGTACTCAACCTTGCAACCATTTTAATGTTGATTAGAATTTTGTTTCATAAAACCTCGTGTGCATAAATCTGTGTATATTTCTGCACAAATGTTTATTACACAGATTCTAATTGGGTGATTACATTCTCTTTCTGTAACAAACTAGATTTTTCCTATTCAATCTTTAGCTTTAGTAGACCCTGGAGGCTTAATCCAGGCTTGAATTTTACTATTCAAGCATGATTATAACAGTCTTTCCACCACAAGTGTTAATACTGTTATAAATTATTTGGGGTTACTGCTTAATGTTTTGTACTAAGTTTCTTAATGAAATAATTTGATGTTCTTAGTGCTCTGACTGTTAAGGTCTTGTTCTGCAACTGGTGGTAACATTTTGAAGTCTCTAGTTTATAGGTTATTCTTATCCCCGGCCTTCCCTCAACTTGTACATTTTTAAAAAATGAGCTGTGAGATGTCAAGGTAAACCTACATTCAGTACTATTGCCACTTTTGTCTGTGGATTCTGCCAAAAAAAAATGATTTACATGAAGTACAGGATGATTCTAAAAGCCACACTAAAAGCTCACAAAGGCTTTGAATATAGATTGGCTTGCAGCAGAACAGAAGCTGTCTTCAGTTTGAAATAGTGTCAAACAAAGGAAACGGAAAGACGTTCTCCTGTGTGTGTGTCTTGGGGGCGTCAGTCTGTCTTTTACTTTTCTAAGTGGAGTAGAGATAGGAAGAGCTTCATTTGTACAGGTGATGCAGAGGAAAGTGTGGGCACCACTGTTACAAAAAGTAATTTAGAACTGGAAAAAAGAAATCTTCACATTGCTGCTGCTGGAGGAGGACTTAGCCAGAGAATGGAGCATCCTGCCCTTATTTTGAAAACATTACAATCCCATCTTTTGCCAACTAGTCATAGCTGCCAGTTATTGCACAGCCTGCCAGAAATGCATGTAGGCTTTCAATCTAAGTCAGTGATGAGTTAACAATCAGTATTTCCATACATTTTTATTCCCATTTTAAGAGGACTCCCAACCAGTACATCTTATAAAAATGTATAATAGCAGTACAATGTTTTGATTTTTAGAAACTGACAAAATCCCTTGCAGTGACTGCAATCTCCTCTTGACACAGGCTCTGAAGAACCTGGAAAGCTACTTTGTCTAGAATTGCTAGAAAGTGAAATTTCTATTTTACAAAGTAGTCTGCAAAGTCTAAATTGGCAAGCTTCAAAGTCAGAAAATTGAAATTAAAATTTGAAAAACATAATTAACCTTAAAAAATGACATTTTGCTGTAACATAAAAATATGCTTCTGAAACACAAAGCTTATTCTGAAATTAAAAGTAAGTGTTCCTTTCCCAAAATGAAATTTGATCAAAAAGTGTACACTGCTGTAATAAGTTGCAATATTGACAACATGCCTTTCTGTGTAGTTTTTCCGAAATTGAACATACTTTCTGATGGAAAATTGCTCTGTCAAAAATTTTCTAATCTGTTCACATTGTACCACCCTTTTATCTAAGCCATAAGAATAAATGTATTTCTTTGATATGGAAATTCATCTCTAACCAGGAATAGGAAGTCTCTTTCTGAGCATATAATGCTTTCATTAAAAGTTATGCAAGTTTAGCAGTTGTGCGTGTTGATGTACTTGAGCACAGTTTTTGCAGTTCTATCAAATTGTATGACAAGATTCTAAGATAAAAATATGCATGAAGTCCTGTTTTAGTGACAAACGTTCAATTTTCTTGTAAAATGAACGGCTAATGAAGTAGAAATATACAGGTTTGTGTTGTTGTTGTTTTTTTTTAAAGTTAGATTTCATTCTTGTTTGGAGTGAAAGCTAAAAAAAAAAAAAAAGGCATATAAATTCTGGATGCCTGAGAGCAGAAGCACCATTCTCGATTTCAGATTCACAAGACAGGGAGAATCCGAAAGTGGTGAGCTCCACCCAGCCTTGAAGTCTTGAATTTGTTTGAAAGCATGTACTCCGGGGCTTCCGCATTCCCCAAATCTTCTCCTTAGCTTTTTAACTAGACTATAGCATAAGTGAGAGCTTTTTAGATGGCTCTTGGCATCTCAGCTCTTGTCTTCTTTTCTGCCTACTTCAGTGTAAGGCCTGGAAGCTCAAGATATTCAGATGAGTATCTGAAACTGGCAGATGGAGTTGGAAAACATGGGTTCTCCTGTAAATTGACAGAAATTGAATGATCCCCATGAAACACAGTTTCAGTGAACAAGTATTCTCCTACAAAAGAACATACATCATAGAACCTCCAGTGATATCTTTCATCCGTGGCACAGCTGTTTTGGCAGAGCTGTCTGCTGAATCCCTTTTTTACAGCAGGAGAGCTACAACTAGCCAAATGTCTCAGTGCTCCAACTTTATCTCCTTGGCTCTGTCAGATGTGGCTGACTAAAACAGGGCCATTTTCAGAATGCATGATACTGAAACCCAACAGTGACTGGAAAGGACCTACGGAGAAGCACAGCAGTGCCAGATCAGCGAGTAGCTCACTGATGGACAGATATAGTTGCCAAGTGAAAGTTAGGGTTCATTGGGAGGCATAATTTGAGCAAACCATACACATTGCCAGGTTCTAACTGAGCAGTAAAGACCTGATGTTGTCAAGGATTGTTCAATCACTGCAGCAGGAACTGGAAAAGCAAACAGGGTGCTGGGGTGTTTAAACATACAGATAGAAAATAGTTCTATGTGATACATAAGTCAATTATAACCACTAAGCTGGAATAAGACATTCAGTTCTGGTCAAAAAAGGTAATTCAGAAAATGGAATAGGCATATGAAGGGAGGCTGAGTAGAAAGACTTTCATATAAACACTCAACATACTATTTTAATTTAGAAAGGATTAAAGAGAAGGAATGACAGAAATGTTTAAGTAGATACACATGGGGAAGATAAAGCCTGTTCCCATACTTACCTTTTGTTATTGTATAAGAAAAAATGGATAACCAAAAGAAAATGAACAAAAATGCACTTTTGTAAAATACAAATTTTGTAAGCACAGACTACGTATGAATCTCATTTTCATAGGCAGGATAGAATTGAGGCCAAGATCTTAATACAGTTTTTAAATGAATTAGACATTTGCATGCTTCTTTTGACTTTGTATTATATCAAATAAAGATTTTGTAAGCAATATGACTTTCAGGCTTAAGAGTTAAGAAGAAACATCCCTGATAGGCAGATTATTCCATAACTGTTCATTACTTTCCCCAAGGCATCTTGTCATGCTCTCTGTTTGAGACAGGCTACTGGAATAAACGAATGTTATGACTTGTTAATGAAAGTACACTGTGCAGTATTTTGAATAGTGTTTTTAATGACATTAGGCCTGTCTATGTTTAAGCACGTTTCAGACATTGTGACTTAAACTTCAAAAATCATACAGGCATTTCTATAAATTCTTGCCATGCCTCCTATTGAAGACGACTTTCTGCTTTAACTCATTCTCTGTGTATCAGTGATACAGATAACAGAGAATAGAGACAAGAAGCAATACAGAAAACACGAAAAAGTTTTATCAGCCAAAGGAAATATAACTCAATAGACAGTACAATGACTGGCTTGACTTTATAGTCCTTCCCGTTTACAAATCGTCCCCAACTCAAAATTAATTTGAACTCTTAACAAAGGCTCTTAAATATTTCCTAAATGAAAAGGTAGTTTTTAAAAGGTTGATGTTCTAGCAACTTCGTTTTCTTTAAAATTAGGCTGGGAAAATAAAAGTATTTTTCACCTGAAATATCAAGGCAACCAAAACATTCAAAAACATCATGAAGTATTGAAGATACTTACGATTAATTAGCCAGTCTATTAATGAGACATTGAGGACCAGTCAGAAATATTTGAAGTGTGCTTAATTAATAGTTTTTATGATCCCTCATTTTTTTCAGTGTTTGCCATTTCAGACTGTGAAATGAAAGATTTACAAGCTTGTTACATTTTGCACATTGAGTTCTGCAGTTGCTCGTGTGGATGAACTGCTCTGGTCCAGTGCCCTTCTTTCCTGTTACATGTCTGTACTCAGGAAAATAAGGTCTCTACATTGCTCGTGTGTCAATACTAGATATAAAAAATAAAGTCTGGAATGAAATCCCACCTTCCTGAAATCAGTGTAATGACAGTTTTGTTGGTCACTTCAGTGGGATCAAGGTCAGAACACATACTGTAACCTGTTAGACTCTTGTCTCTAGTGATAACCAACTGTAAATGGATATAAAGTCAGAATAAGCCTGTCATAACAGTTCTCCAGAATGTTATCAGCCACCAGGTTTAAGGTGTTACCTTTGTATTTACTAGCTCTGATAGTCCTTTCTCCTTTAACTTGTCCAGTCTCCACTTATGTTCTTCTAGATTTTTATCACCCGCACACTCCTGAAGAAGTGTTTCTGCAGCTTAACTACACATGGCATCAACATCTCTCTTGGCTTGCTGCCTCCTAGGTTTCATTTGATATCCCCTAGTTCTTGTATTTGAAAAGATGGCGAATGACATAGCGCTTTCTACTAGTACAACATAAAGCAAATTAAACGTCTCGCTCTTGCTTTTCTCTCATAGGGACAGAACAATGTGTACTTCTGAAAGGAAAGATAAAAGTTGTCCCTCTGAGTTTTAAGCTGAATTTTCACTGCAATAGAGAGTTTTTCCCTATTATTGGTGGTACCATAGGACCCTCAAAATTCCTTTTGTTTAAAGGAAAAAGGTCTTAAAGCCTCTAAAGTATTTGTTTTAATTATAATGCAGAGCTTTTCTTTAGGGAGGAATGATAAAATGGAAAGTACATTTATTGAATTGCATTGAGCACGGGCAGGAGTTCTGTTGCACACAGGCCCATGGTGTTTGTTACTGGTTTGCTGTGGGTAGCCCCTCTGAACATACTGGGTCTTGCTGATTGCTTACCTGGAGGCCCCTAATTTTCCTGAAGTTTTGCAAAGGCCAAACAGGCAGATAATGCTGTCTTTAAATTTCACAAGGGTGACCAAGAGAATAAATTTAAGTATTTAAATACTTTAGATCAACACTGTTAATATCAAGGTGGTTGTATTCAGCTGATACCTTGCTCATGCACAAGCATAAGCAGATCACCAGCTGTGGGACCATAAGAGAGGGTGGTAGGACAGTGGAGAAGGGAAAGAACAGGCTTGGGACAAAATTAAACTGCACAGCATGTTCTCCAGTGTGTGAGAAATGGCTAAAGGTGCCATGCCATAATATTATGCCAGACTGATACGAACTGGATACAGATATCCACCTACACAGAATTCACAAGATGATGTGGGTTTTAGGAGTTGAATATTATCTCTCAAAATTCAATGGGAGTCCTTCCACTCACTTTAATGAAAATTAAATGAGGCTTCTCTTCAGAAAGGTGGTTAAGAACAGGCCTAGTTTTCAGGCACGTGAGTAATTGACTTCAGAGGGACCTGGTACATTTAAGTACCTTAGTGAATTGAGACTATATTGAATGATAGGCTGTCTGTTAGGACTAACTAAGATGTGAAGACCATAAAATCTAATGGAAATTGCAATATGAAGGTAGCAGACTTTAGTCTCATTAGATTTTTTGCTAAACATGCTGCATGTGATTTCTTCATTTCCATTCATGAAAATCTTCCTTAAAACTCTGTCTTCTAGTACTCAAATTTATTCTGAAATCATTAATATTATTTTGACAGAATTAAATATTCCATTAAAGGTCCAAAAGGAAGCACGTTTCAAAACCAAAACAAAACCAAAATGATGCAGAACCTAGTACTTACTCCCCCCAAAAGGTAAATTTTTTATGTCAGGTTGGTTTTAATTCGTAAGAAATGTCAGAAAAGATATGCTTTGTAAAAAGTTAATGCAGGGGGGTAGGATGTTGTTTGGTGCCTGTTTTTACACTGCCCACATTCATTTCTGTTGTAACTAAACAATGGAATACAGTATCTGTAATTATTCAAACAGGCACATTGCAGTTTTTCACATGAAAACTATTATTTAAAAATGAAAGGGAAGAAATAAGCTCTTTATGGCTTTAAATTAAAAGTGCCAGTTAATATGATAGAGCAATTTATCATTGTAAAAAAAATTAAAGGTTATTCTTTTGATTTTGCTGGTCTTATGTTGATTTAAAGGTATCAGCAAACTAGTAGCAACTAAATTTAAGACAGTAGGGGTGATTCTGTTATTCTATCCTTTTTCATAAAGAACTTTTTAAATTGGAAATTTATGCTAGTTGAGTTAAAATGTTGGGACAAGAGGTCTTCCTCTTACCTTATTCAGCTCCTTCTGGCCAGAGTTTTTAGACATTTCATCAAAGGTAGGAAGCCTTCAGCTAGCAGAAGTCAATCATTTTTATTCCATCTCTTTTTCTGTTTGTCAGGGCGTGCTGGTGTATTAGTTTGCATGCTCTGATTGTGCTTGTACATGATCCTGTATTACAGCAGCTCTGAAGCTGCTCTAAAATGCATAATATCATAGTGTTTGGTGCAGAAATTCAAATGCTAGAAGCTTAATAGTTTCTAGTTTTACAACAGTGTAATTTTATGCAGTGATAGCAGCATAAAACTTAAAGAACACAGCAGTGATGCAAGCCTTCCTCATAAATAAGTTTGTAAGAAGTAGATGCGATGCTGAATAAAGGGGGGGTTCATCCATCATTTATTCAGGTTAAAGTAAAAATTTCCATTGACTTTAACTTTCCATAGGTAGTTATTAACTGTAGGTAGTGTCAATTTCTGAGACCTATTTTACAAAAAGCCTGGAAGTAATGTGTTTATTGTTAAGTCCTGTTTAATAACCATTTTATATTGTTTACTAACTATCTGGGTATCTGATTAGACACTATAACAATCATTTGGTTTGAGCTTCTTTACATGCGCTATCTGCGAGTTATAAAAGATAATGACTTGGAATTGAAAATATACAACTCACATGGGTAGCACAAGCAATTGTTTTAGCTAGCCATGCCATTCTTTGTATTCCGATGCTTTGTGTCCAAAAGAGGAATAAACCCTCAAAGTCTTGTACACTACAAAGAACCTGATGTACGGTGTGTGAGGGTTTGCTTGGCTTTGTACACTCTGCATGACCAAATCTGCAAAAGCAAAACAAACATAAAAGCTCTATTCTCCTGAGCATTTTGTGTTCATAGAGACTAATAGCCAATTAAGAATAAAGGAAATAGTTGACAGCTAAAATCCAGTAATATTATCTGTCCCAAGTCAATTAGACATTTAATATGTTGTTTCCTCTTCAGCAATTTTACTACAAGGGGCAATTTAAGCATTAAATGTAGGGACTGAACTGTTTCTGTCTTGCATAGCTGGGTTTTTTCTACATAGCTGGTGTTTTATCATTACAGTAGTGACATTTATTTATGTACATAGACCCTCCATAAAGAAGACTCATTTGTATAGTAAGGGCTTTATTAAGATGGATTATGACCTCCTGAAGAAATATTATTACTTTAAATAATTTAAGGCTATCAAATTTTTGGATTCTTCTTTCCAGAGCTATGAGTAAAAAAGAGGGGAAAGTAGTTATACCTTTTTGTACGTGCATCTGTTTTGATAGATTAATGCAGGATTATTGAATAGCTTTGTATACTCAATAATACATAAGCTGTCAGAAACATATATAAGCTGGCAGCAACCATAATGACATAGACTCATCAACAATCAATATCTACTGAAAGTTTGATTTTTAGTTAAATAGTTTCTTTGAATCATTACAAATCATTGCATGGCTGGTAGTCCTAATAAGTATTTTGATGGACCCGTGTGCTGAAAGGGAAAAATAAATGTCAGTAACTGATGATTTTTTGTAATGGTTAAATAATTACTTTACATTTTTCCTGAGATTTTTTTTTTAAAATCATTTCATATAAATACAAGTCACTTTCCAAAGCAAAAGCAACAAATAGAAACCATTGGGTTAGAATTAATAGATGTAGTTGTCGACAACCAAAACCTGCCCATTTTGAAGGTCATAAGTCTTCTAGAATCTTCACTCTATCTGGTATTACTCTCCATACCATCTTTTATAGCTAATGACTGGCAAAGAGAAGCCATCTTTTTACTGAGTCCCCCTCCCTTTCAACTGGTAAATAAGTTGTAAATACAAAACTGAGCTGAGCTCTTTATCGTGTACTTTTGCCAGTTGAGACAGTGAATGTACCTATTTAAGCACTTCCATATTAACATGTGACTGGCATTTAAGGCATTCATTAGGTTGTGATGGATAACTAGTTTTATCTGTTAAGTATGGAAAATCACTGCTTTTAAAATCTTTTTTATAGTACGCCAAAAAATTGTTTGCCACATGAAGTCTTCCTTTGGTTAAGTGATAATACAGAGCAGACCATAACATGGTTTTCTTTGTTAGCAGATACTTTATGTTTTTGGGTTTCAAAAAGCAATTACAACTTATCATGTTGAAAAAAAATAATAGAATCACTAATGGAATAAAAACACCAGCATACACAAAATGACTTGACCTGTAGTATACCAGGACAAGAGGAAATGGGTTCAAGTTGCACCACAGGATGTTTAGGCTGGACATTTGGAAAAAAATTTTCACTGAAAGAGTTATCAAACATTGGACTAGGCTGCCCAGGGAGGTGGTTGAGTCACTATCCCTAGATATGTTTAAAAGTCATGTAGATGTGGTGCTTAAAGACAGTTTAGTGGTGGACCTGGTAGAGTAGAGTCAATGGTTGGACTAGATGATCTTAAAGGTCTTTTCCAACCTAAATGATTCTATGATTCTATGATTCTGGAAGCAGGGAAGGTATACGAGAGGAAAGGCCACTTCACGCTGCTCCTGTTTTTAGACTGTTCTCTCAATATCAACCACAGGCCACAGTCTAAACATGGATCACAAGACAGGCAGGCCTTGGTCTGTAATATAATTGTGTCCAGTTATGCCTTATTTAATATGGACCTGAAGAAAATCTCAGCGAAATAATCAGAAAGTCATTGGGGAATAAGAAAATGGCACCTTCTCCTCCTAATGCTCTACAGAGGTCATCATAATCTTTGTCAGAACTTGTTTTTTCAGGTTAGTGACCCTAAGCAGGAGAATTTCTTGAAACCCCTCCCTAAAATATCTATCTCCATTAGTTTTTGTGGATTCTGCAAATATTCTTCAGCTCCTATCCCCCTATTAGACCATAATTACTAGGTTAGACATTACAAAAATTAAAATGTGTCCTTTGACCTGTATATAGGTAGAGATGTCTCTGTTACTGTTTAGTTATGGGCCTAGAATTCCCCAGTCACCTTCTTCCATACAGACAAGGCTGTCATGTACCCTGTTCTAGTATCCAACGTTCTCAGTCATCCCTAAAGATGCTCTGTGCCTTAAATCAGTTTCCTAGTCCTGCCTTTCCTCAGGCTTTCTTACACAGTCAAAAGGGTTTTTAATTAGTTGAAATCGTCTTGACTCCCGTGTTTTGCAGTGCAAAAAATGTCGAGTGTGGAGTTCCCTGGTTTAATAGTTCAGGTCTGGTTTACAAAAGCACCTCTGCTGTTTCCCATTACAGGCTGAGAAAGAAAACATACTCAGCTAAATCTCTGTAAATATAATGATTAGGTAATTCATATATGTAATCCATGAGTTGGAAATGCTGGCTTCAGTCCTGCAAATACAGATGTCTTTTCAGATGCATGCCTTTTGTTTGTTATGCTTCAATAATTGCACTCCTGTTGCAAAATATTTCATCATCCTGGGACAGTGAAAAAGACTCAGTGCTTCTGTCTAATTTTCTATCCAGTATAAATGAATTATTTTGAGCATCTTCTTTTGATTCTATCACTTGTGCTTATTAATGCTGAGTTATGAGAGTAGAGCCTGGGAACAAGACATTTGCAGCCTCCCTTGCTTTGCCACCTGTGACAAAGGGATTTACATGTTCCCTTCTAAATCACTTCTTTTGATAGAGCGGGATTGACAAATATTTTGTTTCTCTCTGGATTGTGAAGGACAGATCCCCATGCATATTCAGTGTTACTCAATGGCTTTGTGGGATACAGAATGGCCATGGTACCGTTTCCCTCCATACTAAGGGAGATCCTTGCCACAGGAGCGATGGAGAGAACACATTCATTTCCATGCTAGAGGACTCTCGCAGGTCCTGCCTGGTTAGCATGTCTCAAGGAGAGGAAAGAGTGTTAAGAGGGCTGGAGCTATAATGGTTAAGTCCTCCGCAGTTTCTGTGGGCCTACTGACAGCAAGTAGTGTAAGCCCCACCTGAAAAAAAAATTCCTCTCTTCTACCCAGGTTTACAGACAGGTTAACCACAGCTTTATGCCAAGCCCCCAGAGGACAGTGATATTTTACAGACTTGCTTTCATTTCCTCTGGGGCGCTGAATGTTGTGCTCTAATTAGGTAACAGAAGCTAAACTCAAAACAGCAAAACAGTTTCATTTATGTATGGTTTTATATATGTTTTGTCAGTATTTGATCAAAACTTACACTCTCGGTCATGCACGAGCATCCTGTTGTAGCAGGTAGTATATAAACACGGCATGAAAATATTGCCCTTGCTCAAAGAGGCTGTGAGACAAGAGATGGCAGGTTGCAACAGACAGATGGGGAAGAGGGTTGAAACGAGGAGACAGAGCTGCTCAGCTGAAGAGGCAGCATTACCAGCGCACCAGCGACTTAATCACTGTCAGGCAGTGGAAAGTTTCAAGGAGGGATTTAAAGGAGGTTAAAGAGGATTCTCTCTGGATCCTTACAAGGAACTCCTATTAGGCATTTGAGGCAACTTTGAAGACTTTGTATGTTTCAAAATACAGCTAGTAGCAATGCAAGTGTCATAATTTGATCAGGGCCGGAAACTGTGACAAATGAAAAAAAAAAAAAAAAAAAAGGAAAGGAATAACAGTCTGTAATAATCTATATACTCCTTTGAAATTTGAGTGAAGAGAAGTCAATTAAAATTTATGCTTAAATAGGCTGCATAGTAGTGGTATGGTCAACACGGTGCCCGGGGAAAGTGATCCTTGCACAAACAGTGGATATTTGATGGAGGCAATTTGCTTTGTTAAAGCAAGACCTTAGTGCCTTGCTGGACAGCTCTTTATTGTTGTGAAAACGGTCTCTGTTAAACCATGTGTGAAATATACAAAAAAATCTGAATACAAATATTTTTTGTACAAGTGCCGTGCAAATAATTGTTCTTATTTCTATTTTCTTTCAAATCAAATGTCAGTTATTTTTCTGTGCTACTTAAAAATATCAAATTAATGTATTTCGGTTTTTTCCTTATATTTGTACTCCATTATGACTAAGGCTATAACAGAGACTTTCTTATCATTTAGCTATTCTTACAAGATCAGCATGAATACCTTCTTAGAGCTATTTTCCACATTCTAGGAGAAGTGGTTTTCTGGCATACCACTTTCTATTGAGGCATGACTCTCTGATTGAGGTAAACAATTTCTATTACATTTAGCAAACTGTTTTGACTAAAAGGATTTGAAAAAGCGAAAACATTAAAATAAAAAAATTTACAGATCTCTAGAACAAACTATTCCCATTTCTCATCTAAAAATACATTTTCTGAAGTTAATCTTTATTTCTCAAGTATTTAACAAAAAAGTGAGTTTAAGATTAAATCAAATGAAACATTTACTTGACCTGAAGTAACTTTGCTGTATTTTTTTTTTTTTTTTTTTTAGTTCTAAGAGTTTTTTGGCCTGGTTTGTTCATCTGGGCTAATAGTGAGGCCTTTTTTAATTTCAAAATTTATTATAAAATAGAGTATTGGTCTGTCAAACATTATAGTGTGATGGTGGCTCAAATTTACATTGCATGCAGAATTGATATGTATATTGTCTAGGTTAAGCTTTATGTACATACTAGATTTTGGGTGACCTAAAAGTTGTATAAAGCAGTGAAAAGCACTCGTGTATAAACTATTTATTTTTATCTTCTTCTCTGTCTGTCATAAGAACTCTTATGCTACTCAACAATAAGAGTGCTTCATAGTTTTTATCTTTAATTCACCACCATATGGAATATATATTAGCCAAAACTGTCAATGGAAACAGTGTAAATTTATTACAGAACTACTTTTGTAAGCATGAAATGTATTTAAGAAAATCTGGCAAGTATCCACAAATCTATTTTTATAGAACTAAGGGATTTTGTAAATAGTATGAAAAAATTGAAGCAGTGTAGGCCTGAGTACTATTTCTCATGTGTAGCCCACACACAACTAATAACTATGCAAAAAATGTTTCAGCCATGATGATGCAAGTCCACCTCCCAGCTCTGCAAAAAGAAAATAGGCACTGCTCTCTTCCTTTGTTGTTAAAGCATCCACATTAATTCCAAATTATTCTCTTGTGCCAAATGCTGAATTGCTGTAAAAGCTCTTTGGAATAGCAGCATCACCCTCTTTGCTATTTTTTGCTATCTGTGAAGATGGTTCTGTGTCTTCTAAGCAGTGCACACGTGTAGAGCTGAGGCAGTGGGAATAAGGAATGCCATGTCTGATTCATTAGTTGCAATTACTTATCATTATTCATTATTTATTTTGATTTATAATGGATAAAAAGAACCTACCCAGGGCCATTTTAGCATGAATGATAAATGGAGTCTCATAAAACGATTAAACTGGCAACTACTGCTTGTCTCTTAAGTGGACAATAATTAATGTAAGTTTAAGAAAATTCCAGCCAATGCTTGCCTCAGTCTTTTTTATGCAACTCTAATTACAAAATCTGGCCAATCTTCCCTAAAGCTAGGAAACCTCTGGATTTTTTTTTTTAGCAAATCATGAGGAAACAAATTAAGGCATCATCTAAAACCGGGCATTTTTCTCATCACAGTCAACAAAACTTACTCTTCAATATCAGCAGTCAATTCAGTCTAGAGTCTGTAGGGGACTAAAAACCTGTCATGGCAAAGTTTGAGTGAAAAATGCTTTTGTTCTTGCTCAGGGTATCTGTCAGGAGATCTAGAACCTCTCCTACATGCTGGAAATAGGTTTTCATGATGCTAATGTAATACAGGTATACTTTGGATAACTAAGTTTCCCTACCAAGAACAGGAAAGGACATCAGCTGTTAGGGTGTCAGGACATTGTTAAATACAATAAATATAATAATACTGTATACCAATCAATCAATGTTTCCCAAAGCAGCGGTATTGAAAAGTACCATATATATACACGTGGGTTTTTTCAACAATAAATATCATAATTATACTGGAAAGGGAAAGTATGTGCATAGTTCACAAACTTTCACTGATTCTATTGCTCTTGAGCATTTAGGTACTACAGTATTTCAATTTCTGTCTTCCTAGTAATGCTGTTAACATTGCTGTCCTTTATAAAAGGAAATCTTGGTGTCTAGGAAAGTCTTGTAAATATAAATGTAAGCAAACATAATTGGGCTTCCAGTCACCAAGACAGCAATTCTAAATATCTTCAATTCAAAGATAAAAATTTTAATTTACCTATCATTAAGCAAGCATTCTTTCTCTCTTCGGGGCAAGAAGAATTTCTTGAAAAGGGCTGCCTGCCTGTCCTGTGGCAGGCATATTCTTATGAAATGTTTAAAGAAAATTAGTTGTCTATTGTTGGTTGCAGTGATTTGCGAGCACAGCAGTTCTCCATATTGTGACTCTCAGTGCATATAAATGTGAAGCAGGATTTATCCTTGGCAGACAGGCTCCAATGAAGCCAGGCCTCAGTATTTTGTGAAATTGTAAGAGATGGAGGTCTCCATGTCTGTGCCTTGAATAGCAATGAAATTTAGTGACCAGTCATCTGTGGGACATTCCTTTAGTTAGATCTGCACCATAGAGTCAGTATAGTTGTAGGCAACAAGAGTATGGGTATTTTTGTTCAGTAAATCTTGCAAAGGACAAAACAGCCCCTGGTGCCTCCCTGAGTCTTTCTGTTGTCCAGTGTGGTGTTTAAATGAGAGCTGTAGGAGCAGTCCTCAGTTTGTGTGAACACCATGCATCCTTCTCTGGTAGCCACACAACAAAAAATGGTGTCTTGTTAATCAAGATTATCTGTCAATGTATACATGTCACCTATGCAACAGGCCATTGAAAGGTTTCTACTCAGCCACTTAGGAAGGTGGTACGTCTTAAAGCATGCGAGTGAATATATGTAAATATAGTACTAGTTGTTCTAATAGCCGTAGAGCTAATGAGAGTGCCTGGTTTCCTACAGACTTTTGTCCTTTAATGTCTCAGATCTGTCTTCCATGGCAATAACATCTGTTCCTTCCTGGGTCTGTCTGTGACACCCCTGCAGATAAAGCATTTTGTCATTAGTCTGCAACTAGATATGTGCAGATTGCCTGGCCCAGCTGCCTTCAGATGGGTGTGTAGCTGTTATATTCTGTCTACCTTTCTCTCAGGAAATTGTGTCTCAGGATGTAGCTGTGTCCACAGTTATCTGTTTACCTTCCCTTTTTCTAGTCCTTAGTTTTATAACACCTTTTAGGAAACCAAATTCTCTTTGAGCCTTCTACCCCTTTGCTAAATTCACCTGAAACTGACCCACTGATGACAGGGAAACACGAGAAGATAGCATAAACCTTCTGTCTTGAGACATTTCAAAATTAAACCTATTTCTTAAAAGTCTAACTTTAAATATATATCTGAAATGTCTTAAACTTATTTGATAAAATGTGGTAATATTTATTTCTATAGTGGATAAAAGGAAAATAATCTGTACTCAGTACATTTGCCAATATGTGGAGTATTCCTTGTATACTATTTAGTTTGCAGTCTTCATCATGTTTAATCCTATAAGTAAATTTATGAAGCTCATTTTCCCAGCATGAATAGCACAGTATTTGAATATTTTTTTAAAGTAGCGTCCTCGATGCTTTTATTATCATTTGTTGAAGAACAAACAGTATTTTGATTGACATATACAATGCCAGGATTTGCACAGAGTTTTTGTAAAAGTAAGAGCAAGTGTGCTGAGTTGTGTCCTAGAATCATTTTAGAATAGACAGTCAGATCTCTGTTTTTTTACAGATTCTTGCCATGTTTTCACACTTTCTGTGTTCTAGGACTCCTCTGTGAGTTCTTGGGCTCTCTTCTCCTCAGTCACAGATTTTGCTGTATGAAGAGTATAAATTGGAGAGCTGCTAGATTTCTGCTACATATACCTAAAAGCACAGATTGTAGAGGAGGTAAAGAAAACACTAATGCACTTGAGAATAATTGGCTTTATTTAATACTAGATATATTCCCCCCCTTCTGAATTAAGAATTAAATTATGCATAGACAACATAATAGATTACTCCCTTCCGTGCCCTGACACTTCATCACTTACTGGATAGATAGGTGGAACTTCAGAAATAAATTATTACCATTAAAAAAAAAAAAATCAAGTGTAAGAACTTGATTACCACTGCAAGACTTGTCCTAATATTAAGTCTGCAGCGTGTGCTGCATATAAATGCCTGGTTTGTGTGCTAAAGGACAAGATGAATGGCTCTATTACCATGTGCTTACTAATTAACCAGCATTGAAGACAGCCTTGTGATGAGAGAATAGTCATCTCCAGTACAACTAGGAAGCAAATGATTTTGCTGCTTAGACCAAAAGATGAATACAGAAGCAAGCTGGATGCTGCTGGAACAAAAGGAAAGTAGCTCACAGAAGACTATTAGGTGCCAAAGACACCTTTTTCATTCTGTATCAAGAGTTTGGGCACTATAACATTACTAGACTTACAGTTTTTATTACTAGTAGCCCTAAATGGAATGGGCAATGGAAAAGTGAAACAGGAAGGAAGAGGTTAAACAGACATTGCTGCAAAAGTTCATTAATTTTATTCTATGTAATTAATCTTCTGCTATTCCTCCAACATCTTATTTAATGCTTCCAACAGTTGTGATAACTTTTGCCTGTGCCATCACTTCAAATGCATATATTTGTATACAACAATGAAAACAAGTTAGGGATTTGTTAGAAAATGACTGGTTTATGATCAGTTGTGATAATTCTGTTTTGTTTTATTTTATTGGAACCGCCTTAGCTGAAAATCAGACAAATGTAATACAGTTTTCCCAGCAAGTCTCATTTTCCATACTGGGGTGAACAACACATTTGCGCGTGAACACCTGTTTTTAATAAATAATTGAAGCTGCTGATCTTACGCTTTTCAGATGTGTCACACTAAGATAACTGATATTGGAAGTGTACTGTGAAGCAAGCTTTAGATTTTGAGAAGCCAGCTATTATAATAACTTTTAATAGGAATCATAGAAGTTAAAGGAAATTAGCTACCTATTGTTGGTGGCAGTAATTTGGCAGTGCTGCAGTTCTCTGTATTATGACTCGGAGTACATATAACTGTATTTCCCACTGTTTCTATCCTAGCCAGCTGATAAGGCTAAGGAACTGAAAACAAAACAATACAATGAGTTTCTACTTGTGGGAAATAGAAATAATTATTCTGTTTTAAACATCACAAAATATTGGAAAGGATAATATTTTAATCCTGTGAGGGTGCAGATTGTGATGATAATCCCTAGAATAACTGTTGGTTTTATTGTAAGGAGTATGGATCCCTCAAGTAAAGAATTGGGGGGGGGGGATGTTTTTTTGTTGTTTGTTTTTTCCCCACGAGGGACAAAACAAGTCTTTTTAGCCCACAAATATCATTTTGTTATTGACAGTATAATGCCTGGGCCACCCAGTCAGAAGCTCACAGCTAGTTACAGAGCAGTTATACCACATGAGCTCTGTTCATGTCAGGGACGATCTCCACTGACAACAGAGATGTACTGCCAGGCAACACTTTCCAGCCTACTGGCTTTTATTCGGTACAATTTGTGCATGGTTTTCAATGAATGCTTAAAAAGGACCTTTAGTAAATGTGTAAGATTGTGAACTTAATAGGGAAAGGTTAAATGTCCTTTGGCCAAAGATGCTTGTTATTTTTATTTGTGTAGTAGTAAGGGGAAAATTTTTCACAGTAAGAAAATTACTCACTAGCCCCGCCTGTGGTATTGAGGAGAGGCATACAGAGTTCTAAGAACTCTCTCTTTTTGCTGTCACAATTAAATATCTCAGTCTTTATCATTTACAATGGATTTTAGTGCTTCTTTTATTGGTATTTATTCCTGAGGTTTTCCTCTGCTTTACCCTCCCTTGGCTTTGTACAGCTGGTATAAGATGTTAGTAAAGCTGTGTGTCCCAGCCAAAGGGTTTATATACGTGTCCTTCCTGTATCTTGACTTCCAGCCAAGGTGGGACCAACAGGAGTATCAGCCATCCATTTACAAAGACAGAACTTGGGTTCACGAGCCTTTAAGGAGCCACAATGTAGTCTATTTAGATCTCCATTTTCTACAGTTAGGGGACCGGGACCAGGACCAGAGCATACAGCTGCATTTTAGTCTAGATAGAGCCTTGGAGAATTTTGGCTTAACCCTGTTGTTGTTGTTGTTACTCATTACCTTTTAAAATACTTGTTCTCCTCAAAGCAAACATGATAGAATGGTCATAGCAATTAATCAGTAATCAGTAATCAAAAATTTCCAGCAATATTTACAGCAGAAGCATGACCAGTCCATTATTATCTTTGACTGAAGTTTATAAATGTTACATGATTTCTAGAAGCTAAACTATAAACTGGCAAGCACAAAGTATTGCAGGTGCAGATTACGTGCCCTATAAATATTGCTTAACTGCTGAGAAACAGCCAAGAGAAAAAGGGAGAAAAATACCCACATAGGAGCCCTATGATTTGAATGAAGAAAGGCTTCCACTCCTCAAGACATGCTGTTCGTGCAATTCAGGTAACCACAAGAGGCAGTCCAGTCCTTTTTATGTCAGGTTATCTAGCTCACCACTACAAATACAGAGAGACAGTAGTCATTGTTTGGTGGACGTCTCCTTGAGCTTTATTTTGCATAACCTTCTGCTGTGGATGTGTACCTAAGTGTGGGTTGTACTCACTACGTTACTGCTGCTGCTTCTGACCTCCTTCGCTGTCTGACAGAGAGAAGCCCCACGTGTGAGGAATGGCAGCCTGGGGTCTTGGCTCTGTTCATTTCAAGAAAGACCGAACTCATCTTCTTATGTCCTAACCCCTATTGTGAGGGAGCATGTGCTCCTCCCTCCACGTTATATTTAGGCCACAGCGAATCAGAAGCACAGAAGTCATGATGGATAGCTCGTTGGAGGGGAGTGAATCTTGCCTTGTACTCGAGGAACTTAGAAAAGGCATTACTGGGGTTCCAGGTCAGTCCCACAAACAGGAACATACTCTACTTGGGACTGCTTTAGAGAAAAAAGTAACACCACAGCAGCAGCCAGGAGCCCGCCCAGTGTCAAACGCTTTGCTAGAAATATGCTTCCTCACTCTCCTTTTGGTCTTCTGGCTCATGACTGCTCCCTGCCTGGCTACCCACCATCTAGCTGAAAGGAGGAGGGTAGAAAACACATTCACCCCATGTTAGAAAGAGGGCTGTATTAGTGTGGACCTAGATGAATCTGAGGTACTTAAACAGCAATTTAGATAGGCAGATCTCAGTTATTAAATAAGTATGGAATGATGACTTCTCTCCCACACCTGGAAATGCATCTACCTGAACGGGATTACAGCTGCTGCCCACACTCTCTCCTTCCTTTGTCAAAGATAAGAAACTCTTGAATCCTTCTCAGATGGTCTAATACCTTGATGGATTGCTGAATTAATATTTAACTGAATATTTAATCTGCTTTTCTAACTTCACCAAAGTTTTATATAATGTCCTATATTAGCAAGAAAATAAACATATTGGCAGGTTAAGATTAGGTTAGTATAATCTATTATTAGTAAAAGGACTGGCTTATAGAAATAACAAGGAGTTTATAGTAGCTGTATGACATGATAAACGGTTTTAGTGTAGGAGTCTAAGGGAAAAAGAAAATAATGTTGATATTAAGGAAAATAGAAAACACAATAGTTAGAGGATATTTTAACGCAGGGAAACTTTTACAATAATTTTTAAATTATCTGTATATATGAAACAGCCTTCCTGTAATGAAACACACATAATAAATCTTGTAAAGCTCACACAGACTTTCATGTATGTTCTTCCACATTAATGCATTCCAGATAGCTGTCACACAAGATTTTGGTGCTTATTTCCTTACGCAGTGGCAAGAATAGTGTACTAGGAAATCAAACGTGTCTCCACTAGTAAAACCAGTGAAGTAAAAAAAGCCCAAAGGGCCAGGTTTTTAAAGGTATTCAGATACTCTTTGCTTTCACTGTGGGACAGGCAAAGCCATTGGTAGCTTAAACCTGTCCAGTTTCTTTGACACTGGTAAAGTTGCGCGTGATAATATTGGCAGTAGACTTCCATCATTTTGCTGGAAAAGGGCAGCAAATATCAGTTTTGGCCTAGGTATTAATCTTTATTATTGCCGCCGTTCCAAATCATCGTTTCTAGAAGTCTGAAAACTGTGTCCCCGCAGTGTATGTCTGATGATTACAACTGAAAGGACAATCTGGGGGAACTGACAATTCTATGAGTATATTTGGGTATTGTAGGTGAAGTTTAACGCCTGTTGAATCAGATTAGTCGCAAATCCATTTGTTGCATTATTCTGTGCAGTTATCTTGGAGAGAAATATATACGAACAACCTTCCCTTTGAACTGGGGGGAGGGAGGGGATGTGTGCTTTTGCAAATTCTATTAAATTCCTTTACTTTAAGCCTGTATGAGAGCTACAGAAGATAAGCAAAATGTACAGAACAGTCCCATGTAACACACAGGTCGAATTGCTTAGTACACAGCTGTGAGTAAAGGTGCTTACTAATTATGGTGAAAATGATTATAGAAGAACTATAGAGATTAGTGCGAAATCGAACAGAGGCACCTGACAAGAATGAACACTGTACTCAGAAATGACAGCATGAGGAAAACCCACTGTCTTGGATTCTTATTCATAGGTTAGTCAGATAGTTACAGTAAATATTTTTCGTATTTGTCAGACTAAAATGCTGTGGAGTTTATTTTTAGAGTATTCATGGTTTATTTAGAATTAAGACCTATAATTTCCAGCAGCTGTCGTTCTCAGTATAAGGATGACAGTGCTTGTGCCCAAGCGGCAGTCTCATTAACAAAAGCTCTGCTAATTTGCATATCAACATAAATGTACTATAAATTGTCTTTTGCTGTAGTCTAGATAACCTTTTTAAAAGACTGTTGCTATCTTGGGTGGGGGAGAAATTTCTTAAAAGAATGGTCTGTTGGGACCTGTAACCATGGTAACTAGAAAGCCGACTTGCTATAATTTGTTGTAATTTAAAAAATCTGATGCTGATTTACTTTTTACTTCACAAAATATAATGGAATCTCTAACAAAGAATCCATACTCAAAAGCGTTGTGCTTCTACCTATTGTTGAAATTCACTAAAACTGTATTTTGGGAAAATAGTGTGGTTTATTTGTAATATTAAATATGTTTTTGTTTTCAATTGGGTGAAAAGATTTTATCACAATGATACTACCTACAAAGTTAAAGTTAAGTTAAAATATATAGGTCTTGGTCCCTCCTAGTGAGTATCTAGGAAATATTTGCATAGGGCACTTTTAATAACACTTCAATGCAAATTTTAGCTCTATGTATTTGCATGTTCTCCATCCACCATTGCCAGTGCTGTTTCTTTCCATGCTGTTGTTATATTTCCACTTTGAACAGTTTTTTTGCATCAGCACCTAAAACCTACATCCAACAATTGCCTTGTTCAAGTAAAGACATTTTCTTGTGTTGCTAGAAAGGGGAAAAACTAAAAGCTAGCACTCAGAATAGCCCTACCTCCCCAAGTGCTGTTTGAGGAGCTAAATGGGAGGGAGGGATTCCTGCAAATCAAGGATCTTTTGGAAACACGGAAAGAAAGAAAACAGAAATGTTGAATCAACTCTTCCCAGAATGGAAGAAAGAGTTGCTCTCTTTAATTACATTTTAGAGTTGGAAAACTTTGAAGTCAAGGATTAGCAACCTTCCTTCTTTGGGATTTAAATAAAATAGCTAATTAGCCCCTAAGAGAGAAAAGGAGTCCCATGAAGTTGAGATTTTGGCTTTCTTTTATGTTTCCATGACCTTTGAGGATTATGAAGGTTTTATTTTGGAAGCAAAGGACCATTTTGTGGGAAACTATAACTCGAGGCGATTCCTGCACGAGCTGATTAGAACCTGTGGTGTCTTTGTGCAGAGATTGACCAAGTGCAGATTTCTAAGAATTAAGGCCCAGATAGTGAAAGAAAATTACTTCTCTCAAATGCTTTGGCTCTCAGTGCTTGCTAAACAAAACGTATATTCTCCATATACCTTTCAATTATAGTAATTGCCTTGTTCAAGTAAAGCCATTTTTATATTTTGCTCATACTTCCAAGGCAGGGATGACATTTACTGTTAATTCTTGAGGGAAAGACAAATTACAGTCTATTCTTATGCTATCCCTTTCTCTGACATTCTTTGCAAGATCTGTCTTCTACTGTTGTGAAATACCAGCCTGTTTCAGTATTTGAAGTTCACAGGTGGGTTCAGGCAACATATACACACCCCTTAATCCTAGTATTTTCAATTTTAATATAAAAAGCTTCTGAATACGCTGAGTTAAAAAAAGGGTGAACTTCATATCAGTATTTGTCACATCAGTAATTGATGGCAGTTTCAGCAACCGCCATTAACTTAGAATATCACAAATGAAATGGAGAGTTTTCAGTATCAATCAAAATCTCAATATAGGAATAGATTAAATAGTTTCTGTGTTGAAGCTTATCCATTCAAAGAATCACCCAAAAGGCAAGCTGTCTTTTTATAGAATTTATATGCTTTGAAGCATCTTTCTTTCTATCAAGAGTGAATATATGATATAAAGTCAGGAAGATCAGTTTCTATAAAATACATCTAGATTTTATGAAAGCGTCATAATGGAAAAAAACAAAGTGATGCAATTAGTGCAAATCAATCAGCCTGAAGCTAGAAGAACTAAGAATATCTTCTAACCATATTTCTAGTCTTCAAAATTTAGCACATTCTGCAACACAGTTTCATTTGGGATCTCCTTACAAATGAACTTTGAAGTGTAGTTCAATCTCGTATATGACATTTTGTCAATAAATATATCTGAAAATCAGTATGACTTTGAGAGAAAAATACCAGTAGAATTTGTCCTGCAGCTGTGTATCTGCCATTTTGCTAAGTTCTAGCTCTTCTTGGAGTTCTTTGAATTGATGTTTTATTATGTTCCTTTTAGGGAAAAGGCTTTCTTCTATGGTAATTATAATCTTGAGACAGCTCAAAATATTGAACTGGTTTAAAAATAACACTCCCTTAATAAAGAGGGACCTGAGTCAAAGGGTATTATATCATTATGTAATTAAAAGGTACATAAAAAATTCATATGCACAAGAGATAAGACTTCAAAAGTTCAAATTTAACTTTTGAATCTACGATTTTTGATGAGAGAAAATTAATTTTGCATGAAAGTAGACTCTTACACGGAACTTATAAAGGGAAAAAAAAAATCTCCATTGCCTTTTCCACAAAAATACCTGGAGTTCCAGATTTGGGGTTTTGTTTTGTTTGGTTGGTTAGTTTTTTAAAGCATCTTGGTCTATTTTTATGTTATTTTTATTTCCTCTTTGGGTGCATGGTTTATTTAGAGTTAAATTTTTCTAATTTACAGTCAATTTGTCCTCCTTTTCTCTATCATGGTAAAGCCTCTCCGTCTAGTACGACCTTTCTCCAGAAGAAAGCTTTTACGTTATTGTGTTGCAACAGTGAGTCTGGCTTCATACAAACACATCATTTGAAACAACAACCAGAAGTTTCATAAACTACTGAAAGTAGCGATTCTTCTACAACTAGAAAGGAAACCCATATTTTCTATGAATTTAAAGTATTCAAAGATTTTATTCTTACTGCTGCTTAGCTGAAATATGTCTTGGTGTTGACAACATTGCACCTGAGACAAAATGCGCTTGGGTAACCTTCTATACTAGGTTTTACCATGATTAGTTTCATGAATGGTAATCAATTTTAAAGTTCTGTCAACCAATTATCACTTTTTCTCAAAGTTTGGGAGAGTACATCCTGTTTGAAAAAGCTACTAGAGTCTCCTCAGGGTTCTGTCTTTGCTGCTATGTGTTTAGACCAACCCACCATCCTCCCTCCCTCCCAGTTTTCAGGTGCCAGTTCCAGCTCGGAATCTATGATATGTTATCAGTACGGTAAATATCAGAAACCAATTCAGGTGAGATAAATGTGAATAGTAGGAAAGGAAGGTTTTATGGCAGCACTTTTTTTTTTGTAGTGGACAAGGCATGTAGGAAAGAATAGGTCAGATAGGATGGGAGAACATGAACTCATCATGAAGAGGACTGATGTCAGGAGCTAGAAATGTAGCTCAGGAGGACAGAGGAAGAAGGCATCAAGCATAAGATAAAAAAAGCAATCAGCAACAACAGGAGTGATTGGATGGCATGGATGCTCAGCAGGCCTACAGACAACCCTGCACTGGGGAGAATAGTTGCTGATGGAGAGAAGGGCTGCCATACAAAGGGACCTCAACAAATTAGAGAAATGGATTGACAAATCTATTTTTAAGTTCAATAGAAACAAATGGGAAGACTTGCTTCTAAGATGGAATAACCCATGCAGCAGCACAGTCTGGGGACTGATTGGATAGGTGCAGCTCTGCAGAAGCTAGGGGTCCTAGTGGACACCCAATTGACCATGGTTCAGCAATGTGACTTTGTGTCAGATCACACAAACAGATAACGCTGTATTAGAAGCCCTGTCTAATAAAGGTCTATATTAGCAAGAGTGGAGCCAGCAGGTCAAGGAAAGTGACTATTCTTCTTCTCAGTACAGGACTGATGAAATTCTATCTAGAGCACTGGCTCCAGTTTTATGACTCTCAGTCCAATAAAACATTGACAAACAAGAGAGTCCAGAGGAAGACAGAAAAGGCTGAAGGAGTTGTGCTTGTTTAGCATGACGAGAAGAGATGGGGAAGCGGAATATAATTCCACTCTTTACTCCTAAAGGCAGATTACAGACAGGAACAGACTCTTTGTCACTGTGAAAGAAGAACGGTTGCAGGTTGCACCAATGGAAATTACGATGAATTGTGAGAAAAATGGATCTTACTGAGAGTGCTTTGACAGTAGAGCAAGTGTTCAGAGAAGCTGTGGAATCTCCACACTTGGAGATTTTCAGAACTCAGCTGGAGACTGCTCTGTGCAAACTCATCTAACTTTGAAGCTAGCCCAGTCTTTAGCAGGAATTTGGACTAGGTGACCTTCAGACATCCCTTAAAAATTACTTTATCCTATGTTTCTGTGATTCTGTCTTTCTACCTAAAAAAAAAAAAAAAAAAAGGTTTTGGTTTTTTTTTTTAAAGTTTATCAATTGTGATTGCAAGCTGCAACTCTGTACGTATAAGAATTCCATATCTCAGTCAAGTCAGGGGTGATAACTTTAGTCTGTGTGCCTTTGTATTTTTGACGTGCTACAAAGCAGTAGTTGGAAAACCTGCTTCACAAAAGCTGAAACACCTCTGCATTTCTATGACGGTACATTTTAGTAATCTTTTAGTAAGCCTGGAGTGTTTAGCTATTGTAAGTAAATTATACTCTGCTCAGGACCTAATAATTGTACTTCTGACTCATTCACATCCATAATATATACCATGTATGTACTCTTTACCAAACCAAGCCAGTATCTGATTTGGGGGGAGATCATTAGTGGTTAGGAGTATATATTCACATGGAAATTAATATGGTTCTTCCAGGGGAAAAATGTTTTTTCTAGAATTGTAGACTAGTTTCTAGAGGACTGCTGTATAATAATAACAACTTAGTGCTGTGTTTTTCTTCTGGTGAAATTCTACTACTCCAAGGTCCATTCCTGCCCTGACTTGGTTGAAAAGTTTTCCTTAGTCTTCAGCAGTTTGTTGTCCTAAAATGATGCATTCAAATGGGAGTTATCAAGGTTTTATTATCCCTGGTCTAGGAGATCCACGGCATGGCCTTGATACCATATACTCTGAGACATTTAATGATGCAGCAATTTCATACCCTCAATTAGAATTCCACTTGCATATATAGAGATTCCCTTGATTGTCATATCCTCAAATCACAAGTCCTCTGTTACGTAAATGAAGTGTAAAAATGGCTTACAGCTCCTGCAAGATGCACTGCTGTACAAAGAGCTGCTCATAAAATTACTGAATAGAATGAATGGATTAAGAACATTCACGCTGTTACTTTCAGTGGATTAAATCTCCATGATTTTTACGTCAAGTTAATCAGCACTTTGTGCGGCAGCACGAAAACCCAAAACCCTGTTCACTAAGCTTCAATCGTAGGAATCATTATCATGCCAAAGAACTTCCATTGCCATGAATAAACTGCTGAACTTTTAGAGATGCCAAATTGCACTTCCTAAGTATGTACTATTTCTGTTCTCTTTAAAGTGAACACAGAGGTTTATTAAATGATTTATTCAAAAGTTTAGAGTTGAAAAAGTTTCACAAATAATCTAAGCCATAGTATTCATTCTGTCTAAATTGTACCATGCACTCTGTATAATACACCTTAATGTACTCCCACAGATGATACTAATTTTTGCTGAAGGTAGCTGGGCGACATAGTGTGGCATTTTTTTTTTAAATTGAAGGTCTTAATAAAGAAAGAGATCTTGGTTTTGGTTTACTGAATGCACAAAATTCCCATACTACTTTCTGGTTTACTCTACAACACTTAAGCAAGTAAAGAATATTTTTCATAAAGATAGAAGACACACAAATGGGAAACCATGATAGAAGCCCTTGTGTGACATTAACTCTGACATGCTACTTGAAGTGCCTCTCATAACTATTATATCTTATAACTATTGTAACTTCAATTGTAGTATGTATTTACAAACTGTAGGCAGTCTTTTGAAAAATACGCACCTGCTAGTTCTTCCTCGCAGAAGATGTATAATATTGACTATATCCTTATTAAAAAAGCATGGTAAACTTCAACTATTTTCTCTCATAAAGGCTCACAGATGTGCTACATGAGTATCAAAACAATGAACAGAAGATTTTGAACAAGTATCATGGGTCTAATACCAGCTGTATCAAAGTTTGCCAGATCTTTTCAGGATATTGCTTATTTTATCCAACTAATTTTAAAAAGAGGGCTGAGGGCTTTTAGGAGTTTTAA
Organism: Chionis minor; assembly: GCA_013398295.1. Classification (NCBI taxonomy): domain Eukaryota; kingdom Metazoa; phylum Chordata; class Aves; order Charadriiformes; family Chionidae; genus Chionis; species Chionis minor. Next base: position 1,420,497 of record VZSF01009513.1, on the reverse strand, counting down.
GCCAAGGTATGTTTATGGCAACTAAGGTATTCTGTAAATATTTTGGGAGTTGGCATCATTTCTGCTTCACCCATGTGATGTATCTACCTTTTCACCTCCCTTTTCTAGGAGTAAATGTTTCCCTTGTCAAACACCTTGAGACTAAACCCCTGTTTGGGCACACAAACAGGGGACGTTTCTGCTGTCAGTCTGTACCTTAAGACACAACACGGAAGACAGCAGGGAAAATCTACACCTGTTTCTCATCACCATGCATAAGTAACTATTTCAAATTACCTTGGGTAAAGTTTTGGGGACATTCAACAATCCCAAAACTCTCATTCAGTTATTACTAGCTGCCCTTCCCTGTTGAGTCTTTCTCTCTTGCTCCCTAAAGTGAAATGTTCCTTGTAAGAACAACCAAAGTTACTATCATAGCTTGTATAGGGCCAAAAATAACATTTTTTTTACAGTTTCCAACTGTATTTTATGTAGAATGTTTCTGTAGCTCGAAAACTAATCTAGGCTGTAAAAATGAAATAAGGTCTAGAAATAGGAACTATTTTCTGTATCATCTCAAGAAAGTCCTATATAGGTCCATAATTTAAATGCTGGAACTGCAAATGACTGTCAGTCAAACTAAGGGCTAGTATAGTCTCATAATAATAGCTTAACTGCTAGCTACATAAGAAGGGTTAACAAATGATCTGACTAGAAACCCCATACACTTCACACACTTGCTGTGTGAGGCACTGCATGAGACTACTGGGTGTTTGAGATCACATTCAGCAGAGCAGAGAACAGATCTTTAAATTGTCAGTTCAGATTGGGTATTTGCCCCTGCGACACAACTACCTAGTACTAATGTGGGGCAATGGTGATCCTCCTTTTAACCCCACTTTATACTCAACAAACCTCTGCACAGAAGTATAAACAGCTGCCAGGAAAGATAAGAAGAGAACATATTCTTCTGGCTTACAGCTCAGTGTGCTTCCCCTAGGCTACAGGGAACGTATTTCTTGGAAACATGTAGCTGAAGGATACTAATTTTGTCCTGACGAGCCAAACAACAGACAGTGGGATTTGATTGAAGATCTGATACTTCCAAATTGTGAAAGCCTTGATGTACCTTCTCTTCCCAGTCATTAAGCACCCATGTTGTATTAGGCACAATATAGCTCTTGAGACTTTAGTCTTCATCTGTGTTTGATGTTCTGTTAAACATTTCCATTTTGGATGGGAAATAAGGATCACAAGTGGGAGGCCTTCATACCTGTTTCTTCTGTATTCCTAGGCAGTGGCAATGTTTACTTTCTTTTCTCCTTTCTAATTTTATTTTATTCACATTATTATTCCTCTAATGTTCTTTCCCTAGTGCATCTGAAAGTTTACAAATATAACAAATATTACAGAGTGGATTTTTATCTACTTGATTTTATCTTATCTTTCTGAGTTTGTCATATCTCTCTGTACAATTGCTGTTAAAGTCATGACAGATGGGATCCATTAAATTCCTAGATCTACAGAAGGTCAAAACTGCCCTGGAATTCTTTATCACCCTGCCACAAGTCAGAGTGTCATCCTCATTGAAAGGCGTTAAGTCAGAAAGTCAGTCCAGGTTTTCCTGATTTTAGCAGCTGTATCTGGGAGCAGGATAATTCTTGTCCCTACTCCTTGCCGCTTCCCAAAGGCCTGCACGCTTTTAGATCTGCCAGCATAACAACACCGATTGTTGCTCTCTAACCCATTTCTATCAAAAATGAGACAGCATTAACACTAAGGCTGCATTGAACCAAACCATGCTGGCCTATTTAAGAATGACAACTTACACACTTAGAGCCGCAGATCCAGGGGGGCCTGTATCCCTTTAACTTGATTCAGCTCCAGGCAGCAGATAGCATCCTATCACAGCCTGAACCATGATAGGTTTTCTGAGTGTCTGTTTGCATGGGCACTTAAAAGGTGCCCCTGGACTTATGCTATGGATAACAGTAGGTTAAGCAATGGTTAACTGTATCACTTCTGCATCAGTTCTTCAGTCACTGCATAAATCTGATGGTTCTTTACCAAAACACCTGCGTATTTGAGAACAGGAGCTCTGGGACATCATCCACAAACCGTTAGGTCTTGGAAGGTCTTGTTTACTTCAGGCTTGACTAAGTCCCTAATAGGACATGCCATTTTGGTGCCATGGTGTTGATGAGGCAGGGGAGGAAGCTGAGCTGTTGCAGCTTAGTCAGGGCAGCTTACGGTCTTTATGCTTCAAAGCGTGTATGTAATTGCCAAACCAACAGAATAGGTCAACTCTTTTTTAAATTTTTTTTGCTAAAGGACAAGCTGCCAGAAACAAATAGCCAGTAAAATTACGATATAAGCTAGGCATGGGAAAGTTGTTACCACAAGAAGTTTCTCAAAATCTCTATCCTTCAAAAATACTGCAAATACTTCATGGAATAAGCTAGTGGCCATCTATCCAAAAAAATTCAATATTCTTAAAAGAACTCTGTTTTGATACTAAACATTAAGAACACAGCTTGATTAGTATTTGCAGTAAGTCTTTCCTTTTTAGTGCTATTTAGCTGAGTGACTATTTACTCTAATAAACATTGGCTGAATAGTGGCCCAAATAACCACAAGCAGATACCAATAAACCCCAACCATATTTATCTGAGAGTGGCAACACTTTCTTCTCGACCCAGGACCTTTCCATACCACTTGTAACTGCATGGACAATTTATTTAAATTATTTGATCAAAAAAACTTCCCAGATAATAAAGAAATGCCAAGAAATGCCATGAAATACATTGTATTGAACACAATTACCTTGTTTTAAAGTGTTGTTATAACTGCCACTCAACAGAATTAAGCACCTTGCATTCATCCAGAGTGCTTCCTGTACTTTGCTGTTATAGTTGCTTGTGTAGAAAGAACTGATCAACCCATGTGCTCCTTTCCCACTGCTGAACTCAGCGAATGGTCTGTGCAGAACTCCAGCAAATGGGCCCACTCTCTTCTGATGACACATGTTCTTATGGACCTTTTTATAGCTTGTGCTTGATCAGTTTGCACCTTAATAGATACACTAATAAATAGACTATCCATGTAGTTCAGCTCTTCACTTCAGAAAGGTGAAAGATGTCATGAAAAATAGCTAACTGAAAAGAAAGTGATGCCAAATGCCTTGATTTCAATGAGGCCATGGGAGATGTATGCCTGCTGATGTATACCTTTTTTCTACAGTAACCCCAAATAAAGAACAGTATATATTCTTTTAAAAATAAAGAACCCTTTTATATTCTATTAAAATACATTATCTTGGTATGACTTACAGTCCTGAGTTGCATTGTCTAGATGTAGTGAAATTCATTCTGCCAGCCCTTTTTTGGGGAGTCTCTGAGATGTAGATCAAGTTCACTGTGACACAAAAATCTCAATAACATATCATAGCAATTAGATGTTACTTAAAAACACTATGTGTAAGATCTATTCAGGGAAAGATTTAAGCACCAGTCAGCTTCCTTGCTTCTGTGGTCAAATATAATCATCCTTTGCAAGGAAAGGATAACAATGCTAGGGAAATTTGTATAGTAGATATAAAACAAAGAGATTTGGAAAGTAGTAGCAGCTCATAAAGAATAGAACAGGAATATAAGAGAAAAACATGCGGCATCAGCTTTAGAGAATCTCACCTCAGATATGCCAAGCAAACAACAAGATTATTCAAATTTTCATGCATCTCTGTCACTCAGAATATTTTAAAGTATTTAAAGCAATCTTCTCCTGTTTGAAAGCAGAACAAAACAATGTGAATATGTTCCTGCACATTCCAAACACTATTGTTTGAAATAATGTCTTCTAGGATACAGCAAAAATGGATTAGCCATCTCTCAATTAAAGCAAACTTTGAGTGAAATTATGTTTTGACTCTGGGTTTTGTGATAGCAGGGCTGTGGGCCAGGATAGAGGTTTGGGGGCTTAGTAGTTCTGACAGCTGTCTAGTAGCTACTGTAAGCACTGATTCATTCTGCTTTGCTAGTAGGGATGTACTTCCATCACTTGATGTTAAAAAATAGTCCTATAATTGGCAGCATCAATTGTCTGGGTACTGAGAGGGAGGAATTTTAAATATATCTCTTCAGGCTAAAAGGATACTCAATGTTTATTCAATTTTAACAGAGATACAGAAGCCTTTATTCTAAGGCTGTGGAAGATGCATCTTTTTTATATATTTATTTTTGGGGGTTCAGAATACATTGAAGGCATGAGCTAAAAGCCCATATGCATTCCATCATGTATTCTGCTCCTGTGGGACGTGGTAAGTTACTGGAAGGCTGGGGTGAACACTCTCCTCCGTAAGACCTTCATAATATTTGAATCTATACAGGTACATGTCTTGATTTCACAAAGGGCAATAATTTTGTTCATTTTTAACCCCTAGACTCATCCAGTCTGGTCTCTTAAAGTCAGGGAGTACAAGGACACACATAAAGGCAAAAGTCTTTGGGTCTTTCAGAAAAGCCCCATCCATTCTGCATGGTTGAGAGAAACAGCATTTATTGTAAAACAGCTTCTCGGGTGCTCCTAGCTGTGCTGTGTGGCTGTGGCAGGAGTAGGAGAGAGGAGCTGGCATCCTTTCCCTTTCTCCCAACTGTCAAAATCCTCCTACATCCTTGTGTTTTCACCAGAATTTTCTACCACATACTCACTCATCACTCGGCCTCTGCAGCATATGTCCTTCTATATATTATGGAGGTTTCTTGGCTTATCAAGTCTTTTCATGTTTGAAGCAGAAGTACCAGCTTTTCTACCTTTCTAGAACAATTTTGACAGCTGTAAAATTCTATTGACTGCAGGAATACAAAGTATAATCCAACCTGAATCAGTGACAATCCCTGTGAGCATAGGGGGGGAAAAATATGCCTGTTCAAATACCAAAATCTTTGGTAAAATGATGTGAAAGGACAGTTTGAAACAAAAAAGTCAAACAGTATGCGGTAAATAGCTTTTCAACCTTTAATCCTATAACTGTATCTCTGTATTTCAGTTAAAACCCAGCACTGTATTGTTATGTAGCGGAGTAAGTCAAGAATCAGGTGATTTATTTAGAAAAGCAATAACTGATCTTTCGTTTCTTTATTTCAATTAATTCTTTTTATGTTCTGAAGAAAAATAACTGAGGAAATTGGAAGAAAAATGTTTTAAAATCAAGAAGGTTACACATTTTATTGTTAGATTTTTTTACTCTTTCATGATGTATATATTTCTATATTTCTCTAAACTCAGTTATATCTAGAAAAAGTTAAATGGAGTGCATCTACATATATCAGCTATGAAAAAGATTAGTAGTGATTAGGAGACAGTTCATATATAGAGGGTTTTTAAGTCCTTTTCTTGACAGGTTAAAAAACTAGGGGTCCTGATTTCTTCTTTTCCCAAATTTCTGACTTTACATTGAAACCCTACGTTGGGTGAATAGGGAGGTAAAGATAACAAGAGAAGAAATATCAGAAATGGTGATTACTAGAGTTCCAAGTACACCCTGCAAACAGGGATGCTTACATTATGCTCATCAGCCCACTACACCCAATAACCAGCAAGGAGTCCGTCTTCTTATAATAGCTTATTGACTAAGCTCCAGCATCCCCATAATGGAAGGGACAGAAACGACCCGAAGACAGACAAGATGACAGACTGATTCCAAAAATCTTCCCTGGGTTTCATTAGTCCTACAAAATGATCTCTGTCCCTGAAAATGGTCAGTGGCAGTTTAAGTCCATAATTTTTTCTGAATTTGAACAAAGCGTAATTTGAATGGGTTATTTAGGGTAAGTACCCATCTTCCGGACCCAGTCTTGCCAGTTATTCTTCCAGGAATTGCACAAGTATATATGTTTTCAAGATACCCTTCAAGCAGCCTTTCAGTATCTGAAGGGAGCCTACAGGAGAGCTGGAGAGGGACTCTTTGTCAGGAAATCCAGTGATAGGACAAGGGGTAATGGTTTTAAATTGGAAAAGGGGAGATTTAGATTAGATATTAGGAAGAAGTTCTTTACTGTGAGGGTGGTGAGGCACTGGAACAGGTTGCCCAGAGAAGTTGTGAAGGCCCCATCCCTGGAAGTGTTTAAGGCCAGGCTGGATGGGGCTTTGAGCAACCTGCTCTAGTGAGAGGTGTCCCTGCCCATGGCAGGGGGGTTGGAACTTGATGATCTTTAAGGTCCCTTCCAACTCTAACCATTCTATGATTCTATGATTCTACCCAATTTTCAAACGTCAGCTTCAATAAAACATTGGGCTAGCTAAATTTGCCATGCAACCTTAAGCTTTGAATTACCGCATGTTTAAAGTGATAGCTATATAACCAGTTTTTCCAACAATTTCATAGTGAGATTTGGCCTGTAGATCTCGGATCATAGCAGTCAATGCTATGAAACTTAAAATTCACCATGTTTCATCAGGGTACAAAATTTTTCCATTCTTTCACTTCAAACTTGTGTACTTTAAAGGAAAAGAGGGCTGTTCACAGAAATGCATGAAGAGGCATTCTCAGTAAGAAAGTTCACATGGTAAGGATAAAGTTTTTCTTGCTGGGAAATTATCTACAGCAGATTTCACTGTTTATCAGTTTGTGAGGGATTCCAAATTCAACTCATCTGTTCTGGAGTTGTGTTTTGCTGCCAATCATTCTGACACTTGTTATATGCTACAGAATATCAGCCTGCAGATCACTTATGAGGTCTTCTCCTGTGAGCAGTGCCTCCAGTATTGCTATTTGCAGTCTATGATTAGCATGCTAAGCCACACAATAATTTTCTGTGATTTAAATTTTTTTAAAAGCAAAAGAGTGGACACAGTGCGTCCTCCCTGGAAAAATATATATCAATGCTTCTTATTGGCTTGGATAGGAATAAAATCAGATGGATTAACTAATAGCTATATCACTGAAAAAATATAACGGCAACAAACTGATTTGGGAAAGGCTCTTCTGTGAGCTCTGCTTTTATCTGTAGTACAATAGAGAATTACTGTGCAGGTGCCTAGTATTAAATCAGGATGAATGGAACTCAGAGTTTCTATTTTGTTGTCTAGTTTTGCTGGTTTTATACATTTATCATTTTTAATATTTTGTAGAAGACCCAGTCACGACTTAGGACTCTCTGTGTGAATACCAAACAAAATCATGGTCCATGCCCTAGAGTCTGACTTCATGTCAGGAACCTGGCCCGTCAGAGATGAAAGAAGAGGCAAGGCTGATGAATATGATAGGCAGTATGTTAACATTTTAACTATTACCAAATTTTGTCATGGCTTCAGAACAAAGAAAAATTTTATGAAAGGACATGAAGGAGAATAATGAGGTAGTTATGCCTGTGATTATGAGGAAATCTTCCAAAATCTGAAAAGCAAAATAGGAGAAAAGAAACAGGTGTTTTCAAATTTAGTAAATAGATAGAGGCTTGGATCATGAGCTAATCAGTGGCAGAAGCCAGTTTTTGCGGCTGATGAGAGAGAAAATGATATTTGAGGTTGATATTTGAATTAACAGTAAAGGAAAGGCAACAAGTGGGTTGGAGTGAAGTGGATGCCCCTGAGCGATTCACTGAAAACAAAGATCCTTGCAATGGTGTTATGAACAGAGATAACAGAGCAAGATCATGTGCATCCAGGTCAGAAAAAAGGATGGTACTATGACTGAGACTTCAGATGACAGAGACCTTTGTAATTTTTATACAGATGTGCAGGTAGAAAAACAAAGAATACATAAGATGGTATGCAGTCAGAATCTGCAGGGTTAAAGCTAAGTAAATACTTAGGTATTTGCAGAATATTCTCTGATTTAATGTCTTAGTTAATGATTTCAAAGAACTAAATGACATGTTAATGAAATTCATAGATAACGAAATTTGACAGGAGATGCAGGCATCTTTAGAAGAGAGAAGGAATCCAAAGACTGGAACAACTGGGTACTAAAAAAATATGTAAATGCAAATGTTGTAAAGCAGGACTGTTTACAAGGTGTTGGGGTACTAGAAAAAAAGGTCCATGATCATTAAGGTCCATTTAGGTCAAGATATGTGACAGAAGTGTGGAAAAGGTTCAAAGATCTAATTTGTTACAGATTGGCAGTGTTAGGTTATACAGAGTTTGGTGTGTATGCTAGTATGACAGGAATAAATGTCCTTTGGGAGAGTTGAAGTTGCCTGATTAAAGAACAACTGCTGTAAATTATAATAGGTTTTACATATTTACACCACATAATCAATCTACCAATAAAAGAGTATTTGATATTGTACATCGGCAAGTCATGGTGTAAGACCTGTTGCTTAAGAAATAACCCTGTGTGTGAGTGTTCCTAAAATGGATCAATTTGGTGGATTATGTAAAGAATACATACAATCTATAAAAGGTTCTTAATTTTAGGAGAGAAAATGTGAATAATTATATAGACTGTCTGGTGAAACTATGGGATTAAACAGTTACAGAAATTAAAAATCATGAATTCAAAAGATACTTGAGCTAAGAGAAGAGTTCAAGTTCACAATAGATAAATAAATAGGAGTTTTTTTAAGGATTTGAGTGTAAGCAGATAACTTCTTTCTTCTTTTTTAACTATTCAATAAGAAAGCTACGTATTAGAATTCAGCACACATTAGGAGTGTACGAATTGCCAAATATCAAGCCAAGCTACATCATACAAAATGTAATCAAAACAAGAGATCTTTAACCATGTAAATATTAAGAATGAAAAAAGAAAGAAAAGGGCTCTTTATTCTCGGAACAGGCAGATATTAAAAATGGCTTATTTGCCCCCAATTCTAAACGAAAATCTTGTCAAAACTTTCAATAAAGGCAATGGAATGGAATATAGAATAAATGATGAAAATGAGGACATGGAAATGTGATTTACTGCTTCACTGGGGGAGAGGGGGAAGCTTAAAAAGCTCTATGTGATCCAGATGGGGGAGTTCAGATATTCTTCATTCCAGAATTTTGAAAGAACCATATTTGAAACCACAGGTCTATTTGATCAACCTATCCCTAGTCAACCTTTCCCAGCTGACACCATATAGTCAGGGAACAATGGTAAAGCCTGCATTTAACATTTAGAGGGAGATGTTAAGTGATTTGGGATAGTGGGTTCCTCTGGCTTTAATAGCATGCAAAGTTTTAGAACATATTTCAACTGAAATTATAATGAAATGTATGAAGGCTATTAGAAATGGGACAAAACACAACATGTTTTTTACTCTAATTTTTCTTTGATAAATAATTTTTTAGGCGAATGACATGCAGTAAAGCTCATCTATTTGGACTTTAGCTAAATATTTGGTACAGTGCCAAAAAGTAAATTAAAAATAGGATTACTACAAGAATTTTAATGTGCTGCAAGGAGATGACTAAAGGGGAGAAATTATGAGAAAATTTGTGATATTGAAACAGGTAAGATACACTTCAGGGGAAGGGGGTTATTGTGGGAGATCTTTTATCATTAGTTTGTAAGGGTTCTTATTTAATATTTTCCTTAATGACCTGAGTCCAAAAGGTAGGAGGATGTCAAGAGTATTTGACTATGCTACATACTTAGAAGGATTTTGTCAATTCAAAGGACACTGCCATAGGAAAAGAAAAGGATTAAAAAAAATTGGCAACTAAGAATGGGAACATGGAATTAAATTCATTAGTGAAGTGGATATTCACAGACATAAATTTGTTATAAATTTGTACAATAAACTGGGAGATATTCAGTAGGTGAAGAGGAAAAAGGGTTGGGTGGATTAGATGACTCAATCATCAAAATCATTCAGACATGAAGAAAGCAAACTCAGTTGAAGCGTTGGTTCTGAAAACGAAAAAATGTTAATGTCATTGTGTAAGGAAGTATTAAAGCCTCCTCTGAAAAGCTTTGTAAAATTGAGGTTACTAAGTCTAAGAAAAAATGAATTCACAGTGTCACTGGTGAATGAGAGCATCCAAAAAAAATCAATCAAGGGAAAAACATAACATAGTAGAAGATACCAAAGAGCTGAAAAAAGCTAAAGCTATAAAAACTGTAAGTCCACCAGAAGGATAAATGCAGGAAGGAAGAAAATTACAAAGTTAGAAAGTAGTTATACCAAGACAATTAATTGGCTATAAACTCTCAGTTAATTATTTTAAGCTGGAAAGTACAAGATTTCTAACCATGACAGCTTTGTGTTTAAAGCTTTCCATCAGAAACAGAAAAAGAAGAAACTAACTGCTTTTAAGATAGTACATATTTACTTTATAAAATAAATTACGTGGAGTAGCACAATATTAAAGTCAGTGAGCCATAAATTCTTTTTCAACCCAATGTTCCTTTCATAACCAAAGGGAAACATGATACAAGTATCTGAAAGATATTTCATTTTTCCTTTCCTTTATTGTTTTTAATGCAGTGCATCGTGATAACATTACTGTAACAGTAGTGGAACATAATATCAAAAAGGATAAAATTCCTCTCTTCCTTTTGGCTCTGAAATAGCTCTTTAAGAAAAGCGATGGTAGCTTCACCTCTTACGACTTTTAAAAACAGATTCAGCACGCTACTGAAGAAAAATACCGTAGGGAACAAACTGACAGTGAAACAAAGAGGCTTAATAAGCAGTTTTCCCCCTCCCTGCTTCCTGGAGTGCCAGCCCTTCTGCTGTTCTTTGCTCTGGTGTGGCATCTCCAGGTCTGCGCGCAGCCCTACTGCCCTTCTGAATGCAGAGATTAGCAAAGTAGCTAGCGCAAAAGTTCAGTAGCTATTTTCAGATTTAAGTAATTTTCTATTTCACTTTTTTCTTTTTATTACAACAACCACTCGCCCGTAAATTGTGCATACCCTTTGATTGTTAATGGGAGATTTAATTTTCTGGTTGAATATTCTGTTGAATATTCATCCTGATTGAATATTTGACTCAAAGAAAACAGCAGTTTCTGGAAACTAATAGCATATATCCCAGAACTATTGAGAAAAATATAGAACTAGACAAGTCTTGTTCTTTCTTTCTTGTTTTTACTAGGAAACCAAAAAATGGACAAACTTGTCTGTGAAAAATAAATACAATTTTCTGTGAGAAACTTTACTTGCAAATAAAAGCAAAAGATCTCCTAAGACTTTTCTGCATATAATCAGTGGTGCTTTGGGAGTAGAGCAGAAAAATCCCAAGGCTGTTGCATCAGAAACATCTGCTTTTACTTTCACAGAGAAAACAGTATTTAAACTGCAAAGTATGCCATGACTGTAGACTTCTGGAGGCATTTTCTTTTAGGCAAAGCTAGAATTTCACAAGCTACAACCTGCAAACCAACCATTCAACGTTCACCGAGTCTTTTAGATTACAGTGTCTCATTGGAAGGCAAGCAGTCCATACATACATTTTAGCTTTCAGAAACACTTTGTGAATGTTGTGAATTACTAATCTGACATCAAGCAAAAGCAAAACTTGCTTTTACTGCACCTGTTACGCAGGCAATATTCCTTCCTATCCTGAAGAAGTGTTACGGTTTTAAGAAAGCATTTGCTCTGGCCTTGTTTTTAAAGACTATGCTTTTCTTTAGAGATACGTAATATCACAGTGCTAATTTTTATATTCTTTCTAGAGAACTGAGGAGTTCATTGAGGTCAACAGGAAATAGTAGACTTGCTATTATTTAATGGCACCTTTTTCAGTAAAACCGAGTTGCTAGGCAAAGTATTGTTAGGTGTACTATAAAATTAACAATAACACATTATTACATGTATAAATGGCCTAGAAATACTCCATTTAATAAGTACATCTTGTTAGTTGACACACAATTATGTTAATGCATTAGAATTGGAGAGTAATTTAAATGTAATTATCATTTTAGGGCTTAAAAGATAAATTGTACAGAATATGGAACTTGTTCTCATCGAGCATGTCTGAAATACCATTTTACTTTTGAAATTAATTTTTTCAGATGGAATAGAGTAAGAGTAATTTGTAAATCAAAATACAATCATGCTGCTTAGTGCTTCAGTTCGGTTCCAAGTTTAGACTTACAAAATTAAGACAGTCAGAAAACATATCCATAACTGAGGTTCAGAATAATCATATATGTATCACAACTTCAGTTTTTCTGTTTTGTTAGTGCGTAACATAATAATAAATAATAATAATTTATTTGCATTTGTACCTCTACATTAAATTTCTTATCAAGCTTACTTCAGTATCTACCTTGTTTATCTGTCTATGTGTGTTCATGCCTTTCATTTTTATAGAGGTAACTTAAGATTCATTCACTGTCATCAATATTGTGATAATGCAAGTTTTTTAAAAAAAAGTTGTGTATTATTTATTGATTTCACTAGATCCTTATTGTTTAATATTGGTATTATAAATTGGATTTTGTTATGGATCTAATTATTATGAGAGATATATATAGTTTTACATTTCATGGCTTGTTTTTGTATTTAAGAGTCCTCTTTTCCCTTCTAGAATATCTTAATAGTCTTCTTTTTTCTTCACCTGCGTTTTTGTCACATACAGTATGGCTAAATGTAAGGTGATGAAGTCTTTAATATTATTAGTTTTTTGAAGAACAAGTGCTTAAATTCTCAACCTTAACACCATATGATTATTAGTTCTTTTATCACATAAATAGATAATTAATCATGGTCAGTCTTCAGAGACCACTTTTATTCACTCTGATCTTTTTGCTAATAGTTCACTAGTGAATAGTTTCACTAGTTGTTGTTGAATGTGTACAATGTTTTTTCATGCTTGTTTTCCTTGAGGAATCCATTTCTTTTCCAAAGTATTTTTGTTATTGGGAATATATTCTTTAATATTCTGTTAAAATTTTTATTTTCGTACCCACAGGCTATTACTCCTCCTTCCTGTGTTAATACATCCTTTTTCTTATACTGTTAGCCTGAATGTATTTATAGACTGCAATCATGATTTTTCTTTTTGTGGATTATAAATTTAAGTCTTTCACCATTGGCTCATTTTTCTTATTGTCCTCACTCAATAACATTTTTTTTCTGCTCCTCTTCATATTTTCCTGTGTTTTTCTATGTCCTTCTTACACTGAAGAGCTAAGAATACAAGATTTATGAATAAAGAGTGAACAGGTTAAAATACACACAGAGATATGGTTATGAAGGCACACCCTCTGTCAGTGAGGACCTAAAAACTTATTCTTTTTATGGCAGTCATGATCATGTACCTGCTTTGCATTAGAAGTAAAATCCTCTGCATGTCTGGGATAAAGACACTTCCTCCTCCCATTTTCTGTTTCTTGTCCGTAGGTATCTCATTTCCTGGATTAGTGACTAATAATCATTAGGCTGTTATATAATGAGGTGAGGGCTGCCACCAAATCCGCAGTTACTTTATTCTTCCTGCCATGTTTTTTAGTAGAAGTGGCTGGACTGCTGTAGTTTGTGCTGAACTCTTGGGTATTTACGCCCTGAACGCTCCCACAAGACCAAACATTTCATGGGATTTAGGTACCTGTTTGCAAGTCTGAAATGGACTTGGCCAAGAGAGAGGTATCAATTCACTCACCTCTGCAAAGATTTTTATGGCACTCAGTATATATCACAGTAGAAATCCAGCTGTCTGGGTAATTTTATTCAAGAAGGTGTAGGCACTTTCATCCTTTCAGACTCACTTTTTTTGCATTACACTTTTAGACTTAGGGTAAAACCTAATCTAGTCTTTTAGATACCTAATATTAACTTCTACCACACATCAAAACTTTAGGTGTCTGTCTCAGGTGTCAGTACAGTCAAAAAGACGAGTAGCATCTCTAGCTGCCAGAACGACTCCCTAAATTCCTTACAAAGTAGGTGCCAACAGGCCAATGCCTTTCAAGACCCACAGCGTTGGTATGGCTGCTTTAGCCTGCCTGACGTGTTTTCTCTGTTCTGGTCACACGTCTGACTTAACCAGATGCAGAAGGCAGCATTGGTTGCTTAAGCTAATTGTCTGCCTCTAAAGCATGGTGTTTACGAGCCCAGTAAGAAATGTCAGTCACCTTCTGGCTACCATCCTTGCATTGCCACCTTTTCTGCCACCATACAGCTTCAGCAGGAGACAGAGAGTTCTTGTGCTCAGGATACCACCGAATGGTCCTGCTCCACAGAACATGCTTTTGGAGAACACCAAAGGCTGGACGCAGCTTAGAATGAGCGTTGCCTGCTTTCTGGATCAGTGCTTAACCACTAAGCTGTTAAACAAGTAATAAGCTCCAAATCCAACTTTTTTAATGAAATTTAAATGGACTTCACGTCTGTCTGCCTGATTCTGGATCACAGTGGAGCTTTTGGCAGGAAATGTCATCTCCCCTGCGTTATGAGGCAATTTAGAGCATACACAGATGAGTAAACAGGGTAAGGCAACCTGGTTAGCTTAACCACCTTCAGAATTAATCTTCTGGAAATATTTAATGGAGCTCCATTTGGGGATCACATTTGGTTTCAGGCAAAAAAATCCAACCTTTGCTGCCAGGGCAGTAAGGTGGCATCCTAAGCATTTTTCCTGGAAATTCCTCAACCATCTCTGAATCCACAGATTTTGTTTCTCCCGCTACACACTGACAGAATAAAAGAACAGTGGAAGGACCCATCTCACAGTTTTGAGAAAGCTGCATTGGCTTCTACAGTCTTCAGACAACTGACTATAAACACAGTGAAAGAATACCAATTTTATTGTTCTGAAATCCTTAGAATACTAAGCAAGGTCTTCCTAATTAAAAAAAAAAAAAAATTACAATTGTATGAAGTTGTACTATGACAAATGTTTCAAAAATCTAGAGAATTTGGGCAAAATCCTCAGTCTGATGTTAAAGGCTGCTCTGATCTATTTTGTTTGAAAGAGTCATTAGAAACACATCTTGTGTGGCAAATGGAGACTTTGTCTTGTCTGTGACATTCTTGTACACTTTCTAAACAGCAGGGATCTCTGGCTGTCAAAATGGTCTATAGGCATAAGTGTTTTTCACTATGGGCACTGGCATTATTCCAGCCATCTGTTCTGGAATAAATTCCATCCAGTAGGACTTTTTAAAATCAGTATGCTTTTTGCTGGTTTGGTTATGTTTGACTGAATATTTTATTTGAAAACTGTCCACCACAAAGTATTGGCCAATCAGCACAAGCTGCCGTTCTCCTCACGAAAGCCTGCTCTGATTCAGGTTTCACGCTGGAGTAGATGTAAAAATGAGCTTTAATAATGAACTTTTACAGAATCAGAATTGTGTTCAGAATTGAATTCAGAATGTATTGTTATGGAGGAGTTAAGAAGAGGGAAACTGCAAGACAAGCCATCCAAACCCAATTAATAATCCCAATGGCTTACTAGAAGCTCATTCAAATGACATATCATCTTTTAAGGGATATAAATTAACATAGTATATGAAATTTTGAATTCTGTCTGAGGTGCAAACCTTGTCTTGATCTACTAAATATAGCTTTCTGGAGCATGAAGCCGTCCTCGTAAAGTGTCCTTGAAAAGTCACTCAGAAAAATTTACCATCTTAACAACAGAAGATACAGGAAAAGAAGAATTAAAAGAAAGAAAACAACTTCTCAATGGAAAGTAAGGCTGATGGAGGGAAACTAGTTTGACACAGGGATTGTTTATGTTGAGTGGCAAGGGCAGGAGGAAAGAAACTGGAGTGATATAGCTTGGCAAGTGCCTGTCCCTCTAGGACTCTGAACAAGAGGCATTTGCTTCTAGGTGACAGATTTAAAAAACCTGCTGACATTCTTTAATATTTTTAAAGGCATTATCATCCTCCCTTGCACAACAGTTACAGTCTCAAAAACAGAAGCAAACTTGCACGTAAGATGTCTTCAGTTCTCTGATGGAACTTGTGTAAATAGCTTACATGTATACGATGTACTGTGATGTATTGGATTTGATCAATGCTACCTAAAACTCACTTACTTTTACTTCATACATGCATTTCCCGTATTTCTTAACTGGAATCATAGGATGGGTTGGAAGGGACTTTGAAGCTCACCTAGTTCCAACTCAGCTGCCATGGACGGGGACACCTTCCACTAGACAAGGGTACTCAAAGCACTCAAAGCCCCATCCCACCTAGCCTTGAACACCTCCAGTAATGGGGCATCCACAGCTTCTCTTGGCAACCTGTTACAGTGTCTCACCACCCTCACAGTAGAGAATTTCATCCTAATATCTAATCTAGATCTACTCTCTTTCAGTTTAAAACTGTTACCCCTTGTCCTATTGCTACACTCCCTGATAAAGTCCCTCACTATATTTTCTGTAGGCCCCCGTTAAGTACTGGAAGGCCACTATAAGGTGTCTCTGGAGCCTTCTCTTCTCCAAGCTGAACAAACCCAGCCCTCTCAGCCTGTCTTCATAACAAAGGTTCTCCGGCCCTCCGATCATCTTTGTGGCCCTCCTCTAGACTCACTCGAACAGGTCCATGGTCTTCTTATGTTGGGGGCCCCAGAGCTGGACACAGAACTCCAGGTGGGGTCTCACAAGAGCAGAGTAGAGGGGCAGAATCACCTTTCTCAACCTGCTGGCCATGCTGCTTTTAATGCAGCCCAGGATGTGGTTGGCCTTCTGGGCTGCAAACACTGATTGATGGCTCATGTTGAGCTTCTCATCCATGAACACCCCAAGTCCTTCTCCTCAGTGCTGCTCTTGATCCATTCCCTGCCCAGCCTGTATTTGTGCATGGGATTGCCCCAACCCACATGCAGGATCCTGCACTTGGCCTTGCTTAACTTCATAAGGTTTGCATAAGCCCACCTCTCAAGCCTGCCCAGGTCCCTTTGGATGGCATCTCTTCCCTCCAGCGCATTGATTGCTCCACAGAGCTTTGGGCGCAGTTTGCTGAGGATGCACTCGATCCCACTATCCATGTCACCAACAAAGATGTTAAACAGCACGGGTCCCAATACTGACCCCTGAGGATTGCCTCTTGTCGCTGGTTGTCACTTGACATTGAGCCATTGACTGCAACTCTTTGAGTGTGACCATCCAGCCAGTGCCTTATCCACCAAGTGGTCAATCCATCAAATCCATGTCTCTTCAATATAGAGACCAGGATGTCACGTGAGACAGCATCGAATGCTTTGCACAAATCCAGGTAGATGACATCAGTTGCTCTTCCCTTATCCATCAATGCTGTAATGTCACCATAGAAGGCCACCAAATTTGTCAGACACAATTTGCCCTTAATGAAGCCATGGTGGCTTTCATAAATCACCTCTTTATTTTCCATGTGCCTTTGCATGATTTCCAGCAGGATCTGCTCCATGATCTTGCTAGGCACAGAGGTGAGACTGACTGGCCTGTAGTTCCCTGGATCTTCCTTTTTTCCCTTTTTAAAAATGGGGATTATGTTTTCCCTTTTACAGTCAGCAGGAATTTCCCTGCTCTGCAAGGATTTCTCAAATGTGATGGACAGTGGCTTGGCAACTTCATCCACCAGTTCACTCAGGACCCACGGATGAATCTCATCAGGTCCCATGGACTTGTGTACCTTCAGGTTCTTCAGATGGTCTCAAATCTGACCTTCTCTAACAGTGGGCAGTTACTCATTCTACCAGTCCCTGCCTTTGCTTTCTGCAACTTGGACACTGTGGGCAGAGCACTTACCGGTGAAGATCGAGGCAAAAAAGTCATTGAGTACCTCAGCCTTCTCCATATCCCAGGTAACCAGACCACCCATTTCCTTCCGGAGAAGGTCTACATTTTTCCTAGTCCTCCTTTTATCCCTGATGTACCTGTAGAAGCTTTTCTTGTTGCCCTTTACGTCCCTGGCCAGATGTAACTCTATCTGGGTTTTAGCTTTCCTAACCTGATCCCTGGGTGCTTGGACAATTTCTCTGTATTCCTCCCAGGCTACCTGTCCTTGCTTCCACCCTCTGTAGGCTTCCTTTTTCTCTTTGAGGTTGTCCAGCAGCTCCTTGTTGATCCATGCAGGCCTCTTGGAGTTTTAGCCTGACTTCCTCTTTGTTGGGATGCATCGCTCCTGAGCTTGGTGGAGGTGATCCTTGAATATTAACCAGCTGTCTTGGGGCCCTCTTCCCTCCAGGGATTTATCCCATGGTATTCTTCCAGGCAGATCCCTGAAGAGGCCAAAGTCTGCTCTCCTGAAATCCAGGGTAATGAACTTACTGTGTGCCCTCCTCGCTGCCCTGAGGATCTTGAAGTCTGCATTTCATGGTCATTGCAGCCAAGGCTGCCCCTGAGCTTCATGTTCCCCACCAGCCCCTCCTTGTTGGTGAGAACATGGTGCAGTTTACATTATTTTTCCTAATACACTGTTTTCTCTAATATAATATTGTAAGTTTTGCAAACTGATAGCTAGGCAAAGAGGGAAGATACTGAATTAGTGGCATAATTGAGGGCAAGTCTTCAAGACTGCAAGGGAATTCAGTAGCTATCACAGTTTTTTCTGATCTCCTCAATGGCCAAAGTATATGCGCACACCTCAGTGTATATGTGAATCAGAATCGCCACAGTGTAATCTCAACTTTTCCTGAGGTCATTGCGGGGAATCCTGGGAGAGGGGACATACACAGTGTATATGAAGATTGAGGGTTATCGTTAGTATCTAGACATATTGCTGGATAATCAGAAGGTCACAAAGGACAGGACAAGGAGCAAGGCTATTGTGGCAGTGGTGGTTTAAGGATGGTGGTTTAGATGACCTGCCCACCACTACAGTTGGTCACATTTAATGTCTATGTATCAATCCTTTTGCTCCAGGTCAGAGGAGTCTTATTGAAACGCCTGGGTTTCAGTGAGGCAGTAGTGTATCACAAAGAAACCTGGGCTGTAAGTGCCGATGCAACAATGGGCTCAAGGATGTATCAATTCATCTTCTGTGCTTGCTGAAGCAGTGGGTTAAGCCTGCTTTAGAAAACTCCAAGATAGGGATGTTTTGGCTACCCTTTTTCAAACCTGTGCGGTAAAACAAAGTAGGTTTGATGGATTAGGAGACTATTTTTGAAATGCTTGGCTGAGGGTTTACAAAAAGTTCATTGACACCAAAGTACAATTACACACTGACCATATTTCAACAAAGATTATTAAAAAGTTGACATTTTTACTTTATGCAAAGCATATATCAAAAAACCCCAAAACATAAGCCTTCCTTTTTTTTTTTTTTTTTTTTTCCCTGAGTCCTATATCTGTTGATTACAGGAAGACTTCAGAATTAAAAAATGTTTTTTTAATGTGTCATTCCTAAAAACATTAATAATTTTTTTCACTGTGAGGTATTTTCTTCGTGGGTGAAGGGAAAAAAAAAATAAAAAACCAACAGGCTTTCTTCTGTTCTCTTTTCAGATGTTAGGTTAATTTTGTTGCTCCATTTTCAGGAAGAACAGAGACAATAACGTCCACAGTATGAGAATTACAATTACCCTCATTCTTGCAGTTCTATAAGTTGTTAGAGCATTCTGTATCCAGAGAAATAAACTATAAAACCTATTCAGAAAATCTTTTTCCGAAGGAGCTATTTCGAATCCAGAAACTTCAGTCTGTAAAGAAAAGCACTACAAAATTATCTAATTGTTATGCTACAGATTTCTTTTTATCTCAGCTCTTTCATCAGTCTGTGAGTTTGCTTTTTTGTTTTGTTTTGTAACAGTACCATTTTCTATCTCTTCTAGTCTTTTCTCCTTGAAGAGTAATACTCATCAACAGTTTGACCTTTTGCCAAAGAGCTTTGTAGTCTACAAAACCTTTTCTCTTCTTCCTACTTTCTCCAGAGTGATAGCTCTCCGGGAAATCTATTGCTTCCTTCCCAGGCTATCAGGACTAATCCAGTCAGGGACCCCCGCACCTTACTAAGACATATGGAAGGTGCTGCAGGCATTTAAACTGGAATGTGCTTCGCCCTATTGACAGCTTCTTGGTTTGGCATGTGGGAATGATCATTGATTTATCTCATTCAACGTTCTGCCTCTGTCAGTGGCTTATAACACACGATGCCAAAAAGGAGAGCATACATATGACACCTGAACAACTGGGTTATTCTGAGTGAAGTAGGATGAATTGATTCTTTCAACTTGACTGTGTATATTTTTCTCAATTATTTTCTTAACTAGCGTATCTATGACTGCAGCATGCCTGAGAGTCCCTTGGCTAGAGTTCCTTTGAAACAGAAACATGAAGAGCTGGTTGTATGTGGTGACAGAGGGTTTTCCAGAGAAAGAAAGATACGAGATACAGGGTGAGATTCAAACAGAGCCCGTCCAGCATAGAAGGCACAGGGAGTGCAGCATCCTTGTCAGAGTCCTTCATGATCACAGCATTGGTATGAAAAGAACTTTTTGCCAATTAAGTTGGAAAGATCACCAGTGCCTAGTATCATGTTGAAATTCATCGCAGGTAGGAGAGATTAAAGAAAGGGCATGTCCAGATCCCTCTTTCTTTGGGATATGTTTAAAGATACAAGGCTTTATCTGTAATAAAATATCTGACCAGAACAAAAATGCTGTTAGCTGTTAGCATGTCTGTATTTGAAAACATTTCATGATTTCATACAGCTGCACTTAAAAAGATATCCAAAACCAGACTAATAATTCATGGCATTGCACACAGTAATCACATACGGATTTTTCTGATTACAAATTGAAGGTTGTTTTATGTTTACATACAAGTCAGATTTTGATTTTGGCTTTTTTTCTGTTATTTAATCTTGTCATTTGGGGCTTTTAGGAGGCATCATGTTTTCAAATGTCAGAGCCAGAGGTTTTTTTTTTAGCTGGAGATTTTTTTTCAGTGGCAGGGAGAGATGGGCTTAGGAGTTGACTAATTAAAAGTGATTTGTTTTCATGATCTGGATGAAGTGTTTTTGCCAGATGCCTAAGATACCTCTGAGATTCAGGCAGAATTTCGTCACATCATCCAGGAAATCCTTATCAAAACACAGCTTGGATCTCTGGCAGCACTGGGTGTATGGTTTGATAAGTGAGTCCTATTTTCTTGTCCGCACACCAGTCCTTTGTAGCAGAGGGCATTTATTAAGGAAACAGATGGGGAAACATCAGTTATCTTTTGTGCCTTCTGTTTTCTATAAAGGCCAGCAAGACAAGGCAAGCTCAACCAAAATAATTGAAGGCTTCGTAGAACAGGGCAGGTAAGTCAGAGGAAAGTAGATTCACTGCAGCTCCAGTAGCAGTATAGTTCCTGATAAAACAAAGTGGTTTTCGTGTAGATTAGTAAAACAGCTCAAATTTTGAAAAGGCAGAGAGCTTATATTTCAAAGAAATTTTGATTAATGAAATTACTTTATACTGATACAGGCTGTTGTGCTAAGTATACATATAACTGGTATAAACCAATTCTGAACAAAAGTTATTTAAAAGTTGTGGGCCTTGGAGGAGATGAACCACCACCTGCGATTTTTTATGAACTTTTGCAGAAATGCTCAATAATTACAAATATCCTAAGAAAATGATATTTAATCAGAATCGTAATCATTAAGAGCAATATTTTTCATCCAATAAATAGCTTCTGTATTCGTAACTCAGGTCTAATGTGTTTATGTTTCTTTTAGTTTTGTGGTGGGTTGGCCTTGGCTGGCTGCCAGATGCTCACCCTGCTGTTCGCAGTCCCCTTCTTCAACAGGACAGGGGCAGAAAATAAGATGAGAAAAGCTTGTGGGTCAAGATAAAGGCAGGGACATCACTCACCAATTACCCTCACAGAGAAAACAGACTCGACGTGGGGAAAAAATAACTTCATTTATTGCCAATCAAAATGGATTTGGATGGTGAGAAAGAAGAACTAAACATCCCACACTCCCCCCGCCCCCGACCTTTTTCCCAGGTTCAACTTCACCCCTTTGTTCCCAGCTCCTGTGCCTCCCCCCTCAAGTGGCACAGCGGGATGGGGAATGGGGGCTTGGGGTCAGTCCGTGTCAGCTCCTCTCCTCCGCTCCTTCCTCCCCGTGCCATTCCCCTGCTCCAGCCTGGCCTCTCCAGGGACCGCAAGGGAATCCGCTCAGGCACATGGAGCTGCTCCTCCTCCCCGCCTTCTGGTCTCTGGCGCTCGCAGGGCTGTTTCTCAAACCTTTTTTCCCTCACCTGTTGCTCCCAGGTGGTGTTTTGCCCTTCCTTACACACGCGCTCCCTCAGGTGCCGCCATCTTGGCTGGGCGCTGAGCCGTGCCCTGCACTGGGGCTGTTGGAGCCGGCTGGAACCAGCTTTGTCCAGCACGGGGCAGCCCCGTCCGCTCCTCACAGAGGCTGCCCTGTGGCCCCCCACCAACGCCTGGGCACTGGCACCAGCACAGGTTTACGTGTAAAATGTGAGTTAATTAACAGATAGAATAGAAACTTAGAGATGATTTCTTTGCTCCAAGCTTTGACAATGTCTGGTTTTCATATTTCTAATAAGGATGATTGTTCACTAATGATAAATGTCTTAGTTTATAGTGTTGAATGGAAGAAATAAAAAGGCAATCACAAAAATCTGAGGTGATTTCTTACAGAAATCTGAGAAAAATGGCAAGGAAAGTGAATAGTACAGGTTAATATGACTTCTCTGACATATGCATGCATGGCATTACCATAGTTTAATTTGATTTAGCAATCAAATGCTGCCCTAGCAGGTATTGCACAATCACACAAACCTGTGTTGGGCAATAGCCTGTAAAACAGGCTCTGGAAGGACAACATGGGGTTCCTTATTGTACATGCTGCCACCAGTGAAGGACAGAGAGAGGAGCACAGGGACATGGAGAAATGACCCAAGTTAATAAACACGAGAATGAAAAATATCACATTAACATACACAATAGCACCATAACTCTTTCTTTTTAACAATTTCTTAACAGTATCGCAAATATTTGTGNTTTTCAAATGTCAGAGCCAGAGGTTTTTTTTTTAGCTGGAGATTTTTTTTCAGTGGCAGGGAGAGATGGGCTTAGGAGTTGACTAATTAAAAGTGATTTGTTTTCATGATCTGGATGAAGTGTTTTTGCCAGATGCCTAAGATACCTCTGAGATTCAGGCAGAATTTCGTCACATCATCCAGGAAATCCTTATCAAAACACAGCTTGGATCTCTGGCAGCACTGGGTGTATGGTTTGATAAGTGAGTCCTATTTTCTTGTCCGCACACCAGTCCTTTGTAGCAGAGGGCATTTATTAAGGAAACAGATGGGGAAACATCAGTTATCTTTTGTGCCTTCTGTTTTCTATAAAGGCCAGCAAGACAAGGCAAGCTCAACCAAAATAATTGAAGGCTTCGTAGAACAGGGCAGGTAAGTCAGAGGAAAGTAGATTCACTGCAGCTCCAGTAGCAGTATAGTTCCTGATAAAACAAAGTGGTTTTCGTGTAGATTAGTAAAACAGCTCAAATTTTGAAAAGGCAGAGAGCTTATATTTCAAAGAAATTTTGATTAATGAAATTACTTTATACTGATACAGGCTGTTGTGCTAAGTATACATATAACTGGTATAAACCAATTCTGAACAAAAGTTATTTAAAAGTTGTGGGCCTTGGAGGAGATGAACCACCACCTGCGATTTTTTATGAACTTTTGCAGAAATGCTCAATAATTACAAATATCCTAAGAAAATGATATTTAATCAGAATCGTAATCATTAAGAGCAATATTTTTCATCCAATAAATAGCTTCTGTATTCGTAACTCAGGTCTAATGTGTTTATGTTTCTTTTAGTTTTGTGGTGGGTTGGCCTTGGCTGGCTGCCAGATGCTCACCCTGCTGTTCGCAGTCCCCTTCTTCAACAGGACAGGGGCAGAAAATAAGATGAGAAAAGCTTGTGGGTCAAGATAAAGGCAGGGACATCACTCACCAATTACCCTCACAGAGAAAACAGACTCGACGTGGGGAAAAAATAACTTCATTTATTGCCAATCAAAATGGATTTGGATGGTGAGAAAGAAGAACTAAACATCCCACACTCCCCCCGCCCCCGACCTTTTTCCCAGGTTCAACTTCACCCCTTTGTTCCCAGCTCCTGTGCCTCCCCCCTCAAGTGGCACAGCGGGATGGGGAATGGGGGCTTGGGGTCAGTCCGTGTCAGCTCCTCTCCTCCGCTCCTTCCTCCCCGTGCCATTCCCCTGCTCCAGCCTGGCCTCTCCAGGGACCGCAAGGGAATCCGCTCAGGCACATGGAGCTGCTCCTCCTCCCCGCCTTCTGGTCTCTGGCGCTCGCAGGGCTGTTTCTCAAACCTTTTTTCCCTCACCTGTTGCTCCCAGGTGGTGTTTTGCCCTTCCTTACACACGCGCTCCCTCAGGTGCCGCCATCTTGGCTGGGCGCTGAGCCGTGCCCTGCACTGGGGCTGTTGGAGCCGGCTGGAACCAGCTTTGTCCAGCACGGGGCAGCCCCGTCCGCTCCTCACAGAGGCTGCCCTGTGGCCCCCCACCAACGCCTGGGCACTGGCACCAGCACAGGTTTACGTGTAAAATGTGAGTTAATTAACAGATAGAATAGAAACTTAGAGATGATTTCTTTGCTCCAAGCTTTGACAATGTCTGGTTTTCATATTTCTAATAAGGATGATTGTTCACTAATGATAAATGTCTTAGTTTATAGTGTTGAATGGAAGAAATAAAAAGGCAATCACAAAAATCTGAGGTGATTTCTTACAGAAATCTGAGAAAAATGGCAAGGAAAGTGAATAGTACAGGTTAATATGACTTCTCTGACATATGCATGCATGGCATTACCATAGTTTAATTTGATTTAGCAATCAAATGCTGCCCTAGCAGGTATTGCACAATCACACAAACCTGTGTTGGGCAATAGCCTGTAAAACAGGCTCTGGAAGGACAACATGGGGTTCCTTATTGTACATGCTGCCACCAGTGAAGGACAGAGAGAGGAGCACAGGGACATGGAGAAATGACCCAAGTTAATAAACACGAGAATGAAAAATATCACATTAACATACACAATAGCACCATAACTCTTTCTTTTTAACAATTTCTTAACAGTATCGCAAATATTTGTGCAAAATATTTTTCTACAGTGTGTGTATATTGGTTTGTATTATTTTGACTATGTTGAGATATCTGATGATGTTATCCCTCAGACAATATTACTAGGTTTCCTGCTACGGTAGTCATAATATCTAGATACAGGTAGAATTATTTTTCATGTTGCCTACATTAATGACCCAAAAGGTTAAAAAACAAAGAGATAAGAAGATCAGATTTCTAAGCCCATGTTAGACATGTACGTAAGTAACCATTTCCCCAAGTACCAAGTGTCCACCTAGTTCAGCTTACATCTGTCACTGCTGGCTTTAAAAAACAGGAAAAGAAGGCTGATTCCCTACCTTATTACTTTCTGTGTCCAGATCTCTGTCTTTTTTAATCATTGCCTGTTTTCCATTGGTATTGCTGTTGCTTTCCAAGGCAATGAAATTGTCGTATCATAGCTACAATAATGCAGTTTATCTATAGACTTCTGGTACAAACTGACTGCATACTGCTTGCATTTTCTCTTATCTTTAGTCATTTCCCTTTGTGGATTCACAACAAGAAGAAAGTGCTGTAATCGTGGTTTGGAGGACTCTTAAAAATAATCTCTTTTTTTTTTTTTTTATTTTCTCCTAAGAAAATATGCTGTGTGTAGCATAATGTAATTGTAGAAAATAAAGGAGCTTAGAACTCGTAGCTACCTGCATCTCAAGGAAACTGTGCAAAGTCCTAGTTAGATGATACAGGGAGGGAACTCCCTTATCCAACTTGTTTGCCACCATCATTGCCCTAAAAATACATGGCTTTTTTGGTTTTTGTGGCCCACAGCAAAGAGATTGCTAGTTTAGGTACAGAAAGATTCAAAGTGGAGATTAGATATATGGGGAGACTTTTACAAGACTAGTTTGCAACAAAGTCTTGTGTGCCTTGCCCTTCACTCATTATTTCAGTTACCTCTGCTCTTTTCAAAGCAGAACTCAATTTTTTATGCTTAATGTAAGCTGAATATTACCTGAATTTTCTACACTTTACCACTAGTGCCAGCTTTGCCCTCCATTTTATAACTTAATATGGTGTAGCTTTTTAACTGGCCACCATTCAGTGGCTGGCAGGTGGCTGATGAAGCAGTCAGTGGAGGTTTCCATCTGCTGTTCCATTTTTCCTACCCAGGCTTCATAGGGCACGTATTTTCTCCTCAAGCTTTATGCTCTAAGGTTGCAAAAGACTTTTTCTGTCTTGTGCTCCAGCTTACATGATATTGCACTAACCTGCCACATCTGAGTGATATTTTTGCAATTGAAAATAAACTAAGTGATTTGTTCTTGTTGCAGTGACAGTTTTGAATGGGGGTGCATCCTCTAGCAGTTACCAGATGTGTTGCATCTTGGTGCCATGCCAGCTACTGTTCATCCACTAAAGGGCTAATTAAAATAAGGAAGCTTTCATATTTTGGATGCTTTTAAAGAATCAGGAACACCACCACTTTATTGTTAATGTACCTCACAGTCTTACATTTTTTCATGGCATACATTATTAGAGCCAGGTAATAAGACAGGTAACAGATGTTTATTAGAAAGAGATAGGTAGCTCTCTTCCAGTGCTTGTTAATGAAAGGAAGGTGCCACCTAACCATTGTCTTTGATGCAAGCAAAGGCTATGTACTTCACTGATTAGGGCTCACAGCAGGACAAGTCAGCTATTCTCCATGCTGGGATATTCAGCTGTTGTTTGGGTGAATTTTGGTAGGTCTCTGTCCTGCTCATTCTTCAGGTCCTTATTTTTAAAATTAAGATAGTGGTGTTTCATGTCCTTTTGCAAGAGTCTTTGTATAAAAGGCACAGTAATAGAATTCCAAATTCATTTATTTATTTATTTATTTATTTATCTATTTATTTCTTTATTAGGCAGGCTTGTTAATGACCATGGAGAAGCAGAATAGTTGAAAAGGAGCAGCTGAGCAGGATCAGTGCATCAATACCTATCCCAGGACAGACAAAATTTACCCATCCCAAAGGATGGATAAATCCAAACTGGGTTGAAGATTTCTTGTAATCTCATTTTACCCAAAAATATGTGACTTGTGCCTCAGTTTTGCGCATCCCCTTCCCCCCCCCCACGTATCTTCATGTCTAAGTGGAGCCTTTTACAGTATTTTTCAAAATTTTTGTATTAGTGTTGTTCAACGTTAAGGTTATGTAACGTGCAATGAGATTAAAATGAAATCAAGTGGATAAGGAGTTGTAAATAATGGAAGTGATTTCATTTTATACTCTCCTAATTCCTGATCTTTCCCATTAGCCAGTACAAAGCAGCTTTTTACAGGACCTGAGAAGAGATTACTGTCCTGCAGTATTACTGAAATTTAAAGGGGGGATGTCTCTGAAATGATGGTGTTTAAGAGTAATTTTATAAATAAGTGTAGGCAATATGATTTGAGATTATATTGTTTTGGTTCCTGACTCAATTTGAATCTTAACAGTTTTAAAAGTCTGAAGGCATAATATTCTGTGACTTAAGCATAAGTATACACATTCTTATATGCTGTCAGTGGGCATAATTTTAATGCAATTTGTTACTTTGCAGTAAATTCATTGCAATTTAAATTGTAAAAAAGCTGTAAGCTGCTTCAAATGGAAGATAAAAAAAACATATTAGATGAGAACAAAAGATCACCAAAGCACAGAAACTTGCCACAAGCAGCAGCCAGTAGCAATTGCCTGGTGAACAGTGCAGGACCCTGCAGAGCCTAGCCATTCCCTCAATTTACCCTCCTAGGTTTCAGCAATCAGTAATTATGAGATGACTTAAACCAAATGTTGTGGCCAGACCATTGTTTTTAACTGCTATCAATGAACTAATTTTCCATAAAATTCTCTAATTCTTTTCTCTTTAAAACACAGAAGTCTGTGGCAGTAGTTTTACTGTCTTTGTTACTCACCCTGTGAAAAAAATATTTCCTTTTTTTTTTGTTTTCAGTTTTTCTGGCGTCATTGCAGGTGTCTGCCTCTGTTGCTAATACTAGGAGAAATAACAAAACTTGTTCCCTACTTATTTACTTTATATCATCCCTGATTTTAAGGTCTTTTTCATATCCCCCTACAGCGCTCTCTTTACTGGCTTAGAGTCCTGAGTGATTTAGTTTGTCCTCAGTAGAAATCCTCTTCCATTCTGGTCATCTCCATTATTACCTTTGCAGTTTTACTGTGTCTACTACTGCAAGTGTGGTGCTCCCTCCGAGAGTGCAGTTCTATTTCATTGCCCACTGTTTCCTAATAATTTCTAAAACTTGTTTTTTAAAGCTGGTGTTTTATGCTAACTATCTGGAATAATTTTATAATTTCTTGAGTAGCAATAATTAATTTAGAGTCATTCAGTGTGTATGTTAAATACTCTTTCCCAGGGAGGCACATTATTTTGCATTTATCAGTAGTTTATTTCATCTGCCATTTTGATGCCTAGTCATTCAGTGTAGTGATATCCTTTTCAACAATGTGCTTTCAATTTTAATATTGTACACCTTGCAAATTTGGATAGTCAGAAAACTTAAGTGCTTCCCTACATAATCTCTTCTTACAGCATGCTTTCCTCAAGTGTTCCATACTGCTAAAGTTTTATGAAAGAATAGATATACTGGGAAGGTTCGGTCACTGATTCTTAACATTGTTCATCAAAAGTAATATTGATTCTGCCACAATAAATTTTATTCCTCAAAATGTTTTTGCAATCCAGACTAATTTAGGCTGCAATACTAAGAATCTGGTTGAATAGAATTTGACCAAATTTATACTCCATCATGCTGATTGTTGATAGGACGTTAGCTGGTATCACCTCTGGTTCCCGATCTCCTTTTATGGAGTGGAAGAGAAAGTCCAGTGTACAATAATGCTGAAAACTACTGCTTACCTTTTTACCTTACAGATTAAACTAATATGCAGAATAAAATATTCAGAAACATTTAAATAAGATAGGAACTTAATAATTGGAGAAAGTGAAATCTACAGTTCCAAGTGATTTTGTCTTGAAATCAGGATTTAAATACTGCCTAGGTGTGTAACCTTGAGATTTAAAGATTTTGTCTGAATCCCATGGGGAATCTGTGGCAGTCCCTGGAACAGCATACAGCATGACAGTTTATTCACAAACTATCAGCTGTATCAATTAATTTGGTAATAATTGTAACTCAGATGAAATGGATTGATCAGATTAAGTTTGTCTCACTTGGGTACCTGCACTTAGACCAGATATCCCTCTGGAGGCCTTCAGAGGCACATTCTTTCATTGACTATATTAGAAATTTGGTGGAGGTTCAATACGTAGAATGTAGACACAAGTTAGGGCCCTAGATGAGGTAGATTGGACCTTGCCTCTGTTTTCTAAATAGAAGTTATGACTGTAATGGTCTTCTTTCCTAGAAAAGTGGCGTCATTACATGGGGAAGGTTTATTTGCTCAGCTGTAAGGGCTTTACATTCACATATATGTTGAAACCTACTTCTGAGTACGGGGTGAAGGAAGAGACTTGATCACAGTTTAGCAACATTCACCCCAGCAGGGATGGCAGTTTCACCTATGGGGGGGGGGGGGGGGCAGCCAGAG